>JBBPBX010011029.1:0-10783 GCA_038048925.1 Garcialebias charrua | reverse complement strand
GAATATGGTAAATAAAGTCTTTAGACATGCAATGTATATTTCTTTCAGCATTTTTGTAGTGGATGTTTTGTACAAACAAATTTGTTTGCATACTTTTCATTTAAAAAAAAGAGAAATTAGTACAAAGACGTAATAAACATCACATCTAGATTTGTTGCCAAAAATGAATCGGTTGATCTACTGAGTCATTCGCACTGTGAACGTGTGAGTACATGAAATGAATAATGTTAACATTTCTAGTGTTTGTAGCTGGGTGTAACAAAAACACTTATTGTGACGAAAAAATGAATAATGGGTTACAGCGATGTTTCAAGTTTTTCTTAGATTCTTATGTCAGGATACTGAAAGGTTTCAAAGCACAGTCACTTTTTTGGCAACGTCACCACAAGAAATGTGTTCTATACAGTACTGTACTATGAATTTGTTCTATCATTTTACATGTTTATGGTAACTTTGAGTTGTGATAATCTGTTCAAAGTTATTGAATATGCAAAACGTGAAGGCTTGCATCAGTAAGTAAAAACAGCCTCAAGGTGAACTCAAGGTGAGCTTATTTACCTACAGATTTGCACCACTAACAAACAATGTTTAAAGCAGAGGAAAAAGTTTAAAGAGCTGAGAACAAATTATTTTAGGGTCTACTTTCAGAGAGCTATCATAAATTATTGGTGGCTACAGTACTCTAATCTATTACAACCTGAATCACATGAAAGATTCACATCAATTGCCAAGATTACTGTTGAAAAATGTTTTAGGCCTTTAGTAGTGTAAGTATCTTGCTAACATCACAGTTTGGCTTGTTTCAATCAATGATTATATGTTCTTTTTTTATTTAAATGTTTATTTCTCTACATCTAAAATAATTTGAACACTTTGAATTCATTTGTCTTGTTTGTTTTTGTTGAAAGGCGTCTTGTCTTAGTAATCTTTATGGAGTTATTTAAATGAATCGCCATGGTGTTTTGAGTTGATTGTTGCACAGTCATTCTTCAGACAAAAAGGTCACTAGTCAACATATCTACTTCAAATGTCTATTGGTTGAATAATTTTTTTAAAGAAGAAAAACCCTGGACTGCCAACTAATTGCTTTGGGAAAAACATATTAAATGGCATCACTGTTCAATATAAAACTGATTGAATAGTGGCAAAATATGGCTTGGACATGCAGAACATGAGTGCCACTGCTAGTTGTGGGACTGTGTATAACTAATAAATATCTTTTTAAAGTAAAAGCTGTTGATTTTGGCCTCAGTAGTTGTAACTTCATAAAAAATAAGGGAATTATGGACATTCAGTTTAGATCAGAAATTTGGTTTTTGATATTTATAAAGTATGAACCTATTACTACATATAAAAATGTTATCTTAAGATTGATGGTCCAATATGTTATTTTCATCGAAACCCAAAAGGATGTATATATTTTTTTAATCCCCATCACGTTTGAAAAAACAGCTCAAATGCAGTTCACTGGCTGTAAATGGGAATTTTCAAATAGATAATCTATTCTTCAGGTTGCACATTTCTTGTCTTAGATTAATATCGAAGGCAAGATGCATGGCATCTGTATGCATTTCAGCAAGCCTTTGTCGAGATTGGTAATATTCCAAAGTTCATGCTCAATAATCCAGGTAAAAATCCAACAATGTTCAGTCAGGCAGTGGCGTAGCCAGGATTTTATGAGGGGCGGTTCGTTTGAAGAAAAAGTGGACCTCTTATTGGTTCATTGGCGGTGGTATACGTTACTTCAAACGTGTAAACAAGCTAATTAGCTAGCTAGTTAAAACACTGCAGTGTGAGGTAATCTTACCAAATAGGTGGTTTTTGTGAGTGGAGAAAGAGCAACACACACTGAGAAGGGAATAGCGTGTGTCCAGTCTTCTATTCAGAACTTATCCCAGAGACACGAACACTTCGGTACTCCGAGTCCCGCCCGAACATACACAGAGAAAAAAATATACCACCGAAGAAGAACGAATGACGTCATCCTCTTAAAGGCACAGTACCACTCTAACATAAATGCAAAACTAACCCCACAACAAATAATATTACTTCAATTGCAAAAATAAATCCTCTTTTTACTTTGCTTTGTGGTTAGACATCGTTTTTTATGAATGAAATTAATTAATTGAAAAATACAACAATACAATCCACACGTACACATACAGGGCTGAGTACAAAAAAGAAACTTTGTAAGAAACATATTTAAGTTTCAAGTTTTATATGTAATTTTTAACTTATGTAATTTTTTAAAATAATTTATTAGATTTTTATTTGTATGCTCTATGGCCTCTGTGTACACAATTGTTCAAAAGTTTTGGGTCAACCAATTAACATGTATTTTCCAAGAAAGCTCACACTTATGTACCGGTAGTCAAATTAGTTTTAAAATGAAAAGAAAATATGTTCATCAAATTTATCAATTTGGACTGGCTAACAGAAAATGCCACTGGAACACAGGAGTGATGGCTGAAAGGTGAGTCAAGTGTGTCTGCCTATATAATGTTTCTCCACCAGAGGGCGGACTGCAAAGGCTGAAAAAAATCCTGGCTTCATACGACAGTTTTTTATGCTTTTTAACATTAAAATGATATTATACATGAAAAAGAAAGTTGATATTGCTTTAAAAACACCCATTTCCAGATATAACAGTCGTTCACTGCATTGACAATGTCTAGACTGTAGTTCTGATTACTGTTATTTTAATTGCATAAAATTGTGATGTTAATTACAAAAATGTTTTGCCAGCAGATTCAGCATCACTTGTCATTTATCCTCAGAAGATTATTACTGCTGTATTTCTTCAGCACTAGATGTTATTGATAAAAAAATATATATGTATGAAAACAAAAATGCTAATACCGGCAGTCTGGGGGAAAACAAAAAAGTTGTAAAAGTTTCAGCCTGTAGTGACTGAACACATCTTCAGATAGAATGTTGCTCCGGTGCTGCTGACGCTTTGTGATGCGGGGCTTGCATGGTGTCACACCCACTTTGTCAGATACACGCAGCTTGGTCATAGATCAGTTGGAATGACTCCCTGACAACTTCCCTCAGAGATGTATACACACATTGGATCTCACACCTGTGACAAAAAAACAAAAAAAACAAAGAACAAACAAAAAAAATATTAGACAAAGCAAAGAACTAGTTTTATTTTGATGTTTTATCCCTGTTTTATAGTGAAAATGCTAAAGAGTATTACCATTGTATGTCCATGTATGATGTCCAGCGTAGATGACTGCAACTTCACAGTGATGCCAGCAAGGTGAGACAAATACTGGTATATTGTAAGAAATGAGATGATGAAGTTAAATGTTGTCATGGTAACCAATATTTGTTGAGCATCACTGCGAGTTGCTGGATCCGTTGATGTACGCCGGATAATCCTCCAGGTGCATCCGATGGCCAATCACCTCAAATGTTTCTACAATATAACACTTGTGGACCTGTAAAAAATAGATCTACTTAATATATCTATCTAATAGATCTATAGATCTGCTTCCAGCTATTTATACTGACCTGTGTAAATGGACTGCGTTTTCAGCTGATCATCGTTACCGGGTACTTCTGTCAGCATGGAGGCAGCCATCTTCATCATTAGAAGCACTGGTATTTGCACTGTCTTCTTCTAAATTCAAGAACATATGACACGTGAATAAGAGATTTTAGAATATTTTTTAGACACTTTTAGCATTTAAATAATTATATCAAAAGATTTAATATTTAGCTAAAAGAATTTACAGAAATACATTCTAAATAAGAAAACATTTGTTCCTGAAATCATTCTAAGACCTATTATTGACTAAATCTATTTTACAAGAAGATCTGTTTTATTTATTTATTTTACCTGGAACTCTCTGTTTCTTTGAAACAAAGTACAATGAAGCACAACCTTCGGCTGCTCTTTTCTCCTCTCTGTCCTTCTGCTTGCACCTACCCATGTTGGTATCCAGCACAGAAACCTGAAAAACAGTTTAACATAATATTAAACAATTTTGTAAGATCTGCTAAGACAGTTTGGGTTTCTATTTGAATTTTTTTTTTACTTGTCTTACGTACAAAAACAGTTTTTCTGAATGTTTGTTCTTTTGAAAATGTATCCAAACATTTATTTTTCACCAAATATATTATATTCAACACTGCTATTGATCTTGTATCCTGTCCAAACTAGGCCTGAGGCCTGTAGCTTTTGTTTAGAAAAACATGGACGCTCCGTTTCAGGCTTCCTGTGAGTAACTTATGTGTCCTATCACTGTAAACTTAGCTTAAGAAATAGAATGGGGCCGTACTGGTACCAATTTCAGATAAATTACTGTTCCCAACATGGCGGAAATAGACAAAAACAAGGGAAAAAAACGTAGCGAAAATCGTTGCTACTTAGCTTAGCTATAGCCTAGCATGTTTTAGCATTACCCCATATCTTATAAAAACGTGACCCACTTTTAATCTCTCTAACATCAACAGTACTACTTAAAATACACAAATGAACAGTTGAATCAAAAACCACAATGTAATTTTACCATTTGAATCCACCGTGTTGCCTTCCAAGCCAGGACAGAGTGAACGTTGTCTTCCCCTCACAGTCTCGCGAGAGTTGCAGGCGGGACTTCATAGGCAAAGTGGGCGGTTCGTTCGAACCGGGCGAACCCCCCCTGGCTACGCCCATGGTCAGGTCATCTGGACGCAGGTGACCTGAGTGAACATTGTTGGATTGGTAATATATTTTACCAATACTGACATCCTTTGGGTTTTTAATATTTGTTTTTTGAAAATGTGTTAAAAAATAACCCAAAGTTTTTCCTGAATCTGTTTGTAGTCAATAGCACAGCGGCTCTGTCCCTTTAATTCAATATTATGTTTTCAAGTTGCTCATACAGTCCACAGTTATTGTGATGTCCTTATGTCACTCATTGGGTGAGACCCAGTGTGACGTGTTGCTGATATCATCCTGTGCATAACCTTTGTTGTATTTTTACTTAGAGCTGAAGCAAACTTTAATGGAGGCAGTATTATATATTAATGATGCTTTATTTTAGAAAGGTGACACATTTCTAGAAACTTGTATATACAAAGTAGTCAGAATTGTCATTTATTGCCATACTCAGATTTCAAAAGCTCAGCTGGTTGTTGTAGTCACTGTGGAATTGCCTGCACAGGCATCATTTTCACACCAGCAGTTAGCTGTTTGTGAAACACAGAAACACATTGAAGTTTCAATCGAGTCTTGCACCCATTTCACATCTTATCGAGCTGCCCGTGAAGGGAAGCGAGCTTTAACCATTTGTGTGACAATGACAAGGTCCTACTTCAGTAGAAGAGCTGTGTTCATTCTCAACTGACAGGCCACTGTAACTTTTATCCACCAATATACAACACTTTACCGCATCACATTTATACCACATGTTCCTCTTTATTATTATTTATCTAACGTACTGTAAAATGATCAGTCATAAGTATCTGGTAAATTAGATTTATAAGGGACTGAGAGAAACACAATTTCAATCCTGTGTATGTCCTGTACATATTGCAGTTCTGACAATAAAGTTGACTTTGACTTTGACTTTTGACTTTGACTAAATGAGCAAAAAATAATTTCTAACCTTGTGACTTTCTTATGAAAACTTAATGAGTGAGAATGTTTTCCCTAGAAATCAACTACCGGTAAGCTAACACTTCCATATCTGTGTGCCAGACAACTACAATAATATCATCAGGCTTTGCTTTAACAAATGTACAAGCGCAAGAGGTCGGCCAAATAAACCACCATCTGTCTCCAACCTGCTCTAATCACAGTGCTTATTGGCAGGTGAAACCATGTAAACATTTAGCCAACTGCACTGTTCACTGCTAATCACAAACAGAGACACAGAGTTTACTTGATTAGGCTTCAGAAAGTACCGGAAACCAGCAAAGCAGATCACTCAAAGATGGTTATTTTACAGGTTTGACATTCCTTTGTCCTAAATTAAATATTAAATAAAGTTCATTATTTAAAATTTACCCTTATTGCATATTTAATATTTCTTGTTTGTTTGTTCTTTGTTTTTAGCTAATCAAATTGGTTCTTCCTGGTCATTTCATTGCACTGTTGACCTGTCTATGGCAAATAAACATAACTTGATTGAACTTAATTGGTTGATGTTATTCAAAAGCTTGAGATAAGGTGATTTATATAAACTGTCACTAGGTGTGAGTGAAAGAGTGAATGGTTGTTTGTCTTGTTTGTCTCTATGTGTTCCAGTGATGGACTTGTGACCTGGCCAGGGTGTACCCCACCTCCCGCACAGTGATGGCTGGATATGGGCACCAGTGAACCCTGTGGCCCGAAAATCAAGTCAAGTCAAATGCACATTTAAAAACAGCAGCTGTTACCAAAGTGCTTAATAATAAAGTCAATGGTAGTAATTTGGCAGTAATTAAAGAAAAAATAATAACAAAATGTAATTAAAAGCATTAAAAGTAAAACATAAAATCACAAAACAATGAAATACTAAATCAAATTATACGGTGTTAAATGTCAGTGAATACAGGTTTTTTTTTTTTAGAAAAGATTTAAAAACTAAAAGTGAAGTGGCCTGTCTCATGTTGTCAGAGTCAGAGTCAGAGTACTTTTATTAACATTGCACAAGTTTGCACCAGTACAGCGTGAATATGTACACACAGTCATCCTGAAGGGGACTACGTGTGTGAAGCTGCTGCTATCAGGACACCATATGAGACATCAAAAGATATAACACATTTTGTCCTTCAGCGCGGCCTCTCCCATCCGTATCGGGATGAAGGTTATAGGTGTGAAAACAAGGAAAGAGCCATGAGGGTAATAACGTTGGTATTACAAAAAAGATATATCACATTTTGTCTTTCAGGACACCATATGAGACATCAAAAAACTCTACCAGCAAGCACACATTTAAGACAAATCACATTTGCATTTGAGGGCGAAGCAGTGAGATAAGTCTATGAACTCCATTCCGATTAGCCAGAGTTCTGATGATGACGTGATCAGCCAGCCTTCTCTGTCTCAGAGGACACAGTACAGTTCTCTGGGAAGGGGGGTGCAACAGAAGCTTCATTTCTTCAGTTGCTCCACTCCGGAGATTTTGTTGTCAGCCCGTCCCGGCTGACTCAGGGAGTCCGATTAGATTAGCATGAATTATCTTTAGGGCAGGCTCACAGTGTTCTTGCTGTGGCCTTGAAGTTCAAGTGGCTGTCTGGAATCCAATACACTCCAAATTATGGGAAACTTTTCCACCGACCCGAACTATGAATCAACCTCCAGATGTGACCCTCCTGGGTGTTGCACACGAGTCCCGAACCTTACCGGCGGTCTGCGGTCCTTTGCCGCCTCTACTTTGCGGTTCAGCTCATAAAGCAGCTGGTTCATCTATGTCACAGCTCGGATCATAGACTCGGTCTGAGAAGGAAGCTTAGTCAGTGCGTTGATCACCTCGGAAGTCTTCCTGATTTTCCGATAGAAGAGAACTCCACACAAGCCAAAAAGCAGAGCACCTGCTATCATAATTCCAATTATGAATATATCCTCCACATCCTCGACAGAAAGCACGTCCAGGCATAACATCTACCATTCGCCCCAGGTATCCATGATATACCCGGCAGGATGCGACTGCAAAGGGCAAGCCGGTTCCCCAGGACCGGAACGCTTCGTAGAAAAATGTTTATCAATATAGTTAACAGCCCACAAAACCAGATCCATCGAGAATTTACGTTCGAGCGAGCACTGAAAAAATAACAACTGCAGACAAGACAAAGTGGCAAAGCAGGGAGAGGAAAACTCAGGAGGGAAGGAGGGAAGCTGCTGCTCCGTCGAGTGCCAGAAGTGAAAGGGGGGGGGGGGGCAGATTGTTGCAGAGTTTAGAGCCTATAACTGAAAAGCCCGATCTCCTCTAAGCTTCAACCTGATTTTTAAAAGCAGCTGGTCAGATGATCTCAGCGTCCACTTAGGAACATATGATTGCAGTAGGTGAGAGAGATAAGAGGGAGCAGGGCCATTTAGGCACTTAAAAATCAACAGGGGAATTTTAAAATCTATTCTGATATGCACAGGGAGCCAGTGAAGGGAGGACAAGACTGGTTAAATGTGCTCAGACCTATGAGTTCCTGTCAATAGACAAGCTGCAGCATTTTGGACACACTGGAGATGTGAAAGGGAGACCTGACTGACCCCAACATAAAGCATGTTATTACAGTAGTCCAGCCTGGTTGTGTCAAATGCATGGACTATTATTTCAAGGTCATATCTGGTCAACACTGACTTAAGTTTAGCTATCTGCCTTAACTGCAAAAAGCTTTATGCTGAACAAAGTTAATCTGTTTATTGAACTTAAAGTCAGAGTCCAAAACCATCCCGAGATTTGTAATAGACTGTTTAAGATATGGCTCAAGAGAGTCAAGGTTAACAGGAACAAAGACAGCAATAGAGCTTGGGCTAAACACAACTTCAGTCTTCAGATTCTTTAAAATAAAAAAAATAAAAAATGAAGCTATCCATGCCTTAATGTCATCAAGACATTTTAACGGAGAGTGAATTGTGCATGAACTTTTGGGTTTTATCTAATTGTCATCATAAAAACAAAACAAAAGGCCATGTTTCCTCAGGATAGACCCCAAAGGGAGCAGACACAGTGAAAAAATAAGGCGTCCAAGAATTGAGCCCTGCAGAACCTCGCAGGAAAGAGGCACTGAAGCAGATAAACTATTACCAACATTAATATTCAAAACTCCTGTCACTCAGATAAGAATGGGTAAAGATAAGGCTAAGGAAGAAGCAGTAAAATATAATGGATGGATATTCTTGCAGTCACTGTGTGATATAAAGATAGCGGAGCCTCATATTAGAACTGTGTTAATGAGTATTAAATCACTAGAACGTGGTAAAATGGTAAATTTGTTATAGTTCTTGTTTATTTTCTTCCTAATCTGTCACCAGGAAAGAAGGGTGGTAATGTAAATGCCCAACCAACTCTGTGTGTGTTACGTTGTTAGCAAAAAAAAATTGTGAACCACTAAACAGATTTCAATGGAACACATATAGTAACTGTTGGATATAAATCTACAACTGATTTTTGGAGACAGCCCAGTTTAAGATGGTTGCCACAGCAAATCTATCTAAGCAAACACAAGAGTGTTAATAATTCCATCAATTCTACAGATATTATGCCTAAACCTGATGTGGTAGTAGCTGTGAGGCATCCCCATCTAACAAAATACAAAAGATCTGTGTTTGAAACTTTGGCTTTCAAGGCAGTGTGCAATACTGTATACATTTATTTCCATCCATCCATCCATACATACATCCATACATCCATCATCCATCCATACATCCATACATCCATACATACATACATACATACATACATACATACATACATACATACATACATACATACATACATACATACATACATACATACATACATACATTTATTTTTTACCCGCTTCTTCCTTTTCGGGTCATATGGGGTCACTGGTGCCCGTATCCAGCCATCACTGTGCGAGAGGTGAGGGACACCCTGGACAGGTCGCAAGTCCGTTACAGGGACCAAAATACATTTATTCAAGTTTGTTTTTCAATGTTTTTATTATGTTAGTTTTATTTTAGTTTGGGCAGATTTGTGATTATTTCTATAAGGCAAATTATAGACTTTGTGCTTTAAGTTGGTTGTACTTTTATGGGGTAGGTTTGTTTGTTTGTTTGTTTGTTTGTTTGTTTGTTTGTTTGTTTGTTTGTTTGTTTGTTTGCTTGATTTAACTGCAGCATAAAAAAGAATAGTACCCACTGGATTGTGTAATATTGTAATTGTAGTGGGCCAAAATTAGTTATATTAAAAAAATGAAAAATAGTTAAGGGATTTTCAGCCATTAAACTGCACAGTCAGTATCAGCTAATGAATGGAAGCAGTTAATGACTTTGCAGCAAGAAAATTGGGTTTGAAATAACAAAACTGTTGCAACACTTAGCATAATAATTTCCTGCCCAATGACCCTGGATATCTTTGATACTGCAGTCATGAATTCAATCCATTAAAATGTTCACATATTTTCCCTGGAACAAAAATAACACTTAAGCCAAACTGCATTTATTTGTCAGCCATCTGTTTCACCCTCTCAGTGCACGCAATTAGAATGTATCAGTGCATTATACTTTCACACAGTAATATGAACATGTGGTGGAACATTTCAATGAAAAATGGCCTCCTTTCAGCTTTTACTGATGTGTCACTTTGCACCACAACTGTATTGAAATGTTAACGTTACCAGCATGGATGTGGAATCAATAGAGGACTTGGCTTCAAAAAATAGACATCAATGACCTCCTCCCACTTCCTGCAGGGTTTTAAATGGAAGCAGATTTGATTAGAAGTATTATCTATTCAGCCTAAATTTTTAGCAATGTGAGTACTTGTGCTTTTATTGGATCTAAAAGGCGACAATTCTCTGGTCTGATGCACTCCAGTCATTTATTTTCTGACATCTTCAGCCATATGTTCTGGTTAAAAAAATTACAGGTTCAGACAGTTCTCAAATCTCTTGGGTCATCTCAGCTCTGAAACAGATTTTGAAGTCCTAGAACTCTTTCCACAGTTCAGCATGTCTTTCCTGGAAATGACATGACTGAGAATGATGGAGAAATGTCACACGAGGGAGTTGATAAGTTGGTGAAAAAGATAAAGGGGGAAAAAAGGTAAGAAATTGAATTATGAGAATGAAGACTTTTCTAAACGCTATTCCAGGATGTTTCTTAGAATGGATTTTTGTTACTATA
>JBBPBX010011028.1:16573-50555 GCA_038048925.1 Garcialebias charrua | reverse complement strand
AGGTGGTACAAGTTGTCCAGAGACCCAAGGGGGTGCTGCAGCAGCACTACCCAGCTTGGGTCACCTCCATCCTGGGTACAAAGGCTGAGAAGCCAGTAGGAACGGAACTCGCTCGTAAGACGGGGACCACCTGTATATGAGTTTATGTCACTCACAGCAGGAAAAACATGATTTGTGCATGCAACACCGTTACCAGCTTTTGTACCGTGCTACAAATAAAGTCTGGACATGAAGAGATCATTTCCCGTACCGCTTGGGCGGGTGATCGTGTAAAGTAAAGTGGTGAACCTGGTTAATCAGGTACGCTTTTGTCTGGTGTCCCGGTTTGCCGAGGAGGCCCTGTGTCTGATCGCCTGGCGGGGGACAAACCTGTTTTTGCTCCATGCGTGTTCGGTCCGAGGTGGGCTCGGCTGTGGTCTCTGCCAGTGCTCGTCCTCGTACGCCGGCCGCTTTTGCGGTGGGGCACGCGTTGCCGAGCGGTGTCGAGGCTACGCAGGTCTGCCTCCAGCAGACTCCCTGGGGGGGGAGCTTCTCCTGGGAATGCCCATCCGGAGAGCTTCAGCCTGTTTGCGCCTTTGGTCTAGCTTGGTCTGAATTCGATCCAAAGCTTTCCCAAACAATCCCGTCGGTTCTATCGAGTGGTGGAGAAAAGGCACCTTTTGTCCCTCGGGGAGATCGGTTAAAGTCATCCACAGATGGCGTATCACAATGACCACTTCCGCCATGCCTCTGCCTTGAGCAATAGCGGTTGTTCCCATCATACGGAGCACTAAGTCTGTTGCCCTGCGGGCTTCATCCAGCAAGTCAGCGGCAGCTTGCTTGTCCGTCATTACCTGGAGCTGTTGCAGTTTTTCAGCCAGGTAATCCTGCATCAACGTGGATGTGTTCATGGCATGCGCCGCGAGTCCCTGAGTTCTGTAGCATTTCTCGAGCAGAGAAGCTGAAGCTCAACAAGCTTTGTTGGGAAGAGTTGGTTTTGTCCCGGATGACTTGGGAGCCAGGTGAGACGCTAGTGTGTCCTCAATTTGAGGCACATTGGCTATTCCCAACTCATCCATTCCGTCCACGTCGAGGAACTGCGAGAGTGGTAAGAGCATGGGAGCTCTGGGCTGAGGCCAGGTGCGAGTTAGTTCTGTGAGGAAGTCCGGGAACACGGGCATCCTTTGCCTCGTGGCGGCCTGCTGCTTTGAATAAAAATAGTTTCCTGCCAGCCTTGTAATCTGTTGGCGAGACGGAGGCTCTGGCCATGGGATGTTCAGTGCGTCCACTGCTCTGTGACACAGGTCGAACAGAGCAGGGATGGAAAAGTCAGTTTCCGGGAGCACAGGTACCGGGGTTTGGGAGAGGTCTTCTCCCTGTTCCTCGTATTCGACGTCTGCGTCCTCCGCGGAAAATTCGCCTGAGGCTGAAATCGAGATCTCGTCCTCGTTCATCATGCCTCGAGTGTCGAATTCGACTGTTAAGTCCACTATAGGAGCCAGCATGTCAGGGCTGTTGCCCCATTCGACTCGTGTGCTGTCGTGCAGAGCCATGTTCTCGAGCTTGGGAGCGTGGGAATGAGGGGCTCGGTAGTGTCTGGATCCGCTAGCACTGCTGGGGCACCCATGGCTTTGGCGACGAGGTCAACCCGGTGCCGTAGCACCGCCTCCAGCATCTGGCTGCAGTGTGGGCAAAAGTTGGGCGTATCCAGTGCCGTTTTTGAGTGTAACATTCCCAAGCAGACGGGACAGGCCTCATGGGTGTCCGTCGCTGCGAGGGAGAAACCGCATCCACTAGGACAGGCGCGCGAGGTTGGGCTCGCTGTCCTGCTGGTTTTCCTTGGAAGTCTTGTCTTTTGCTTTCCTTTCTCCGGAGGCATGTCCGAGATAAGGCGAGCGAGTCCTTCCAGAATCCTTTTTCTTTTAATTTGAGACGTTTCCTCCGTCGTGTCGCTTTCGCTGGCTAGCCCGCTACAAGTTAGCGAGGGTAGAGGTTGTGGCGCAGTTAGCGCCGACGAGTGAAGCAGTCTGTGGAGAGAAGAAAAGAAAATACTTCGGGCTTAAGAGAAAATGTGCCGGACTAGCTTTCGCTAGTCCAACAGTACGCAGGAATAATTCTCTGTACACTCTGTGTAGGGAGCAAGCTCACCTCTGGTTGAGCGATGAAGCAACAGAGAAGTCCCGCGAAGAGAGGTAGTTCAGGTTTAAACGAGGTGAAGGGCAAAAAAGAGAAAGATGGATGGGCGCCAGCCTCTTAAATACCCAGAGGGCGGGGCCTCTGGCATGACGCTGACGCCCTAGCCGTAAAGGCGTGAATGTATTCCTTCAGGTGATCGCGCGGGGGCGCAATTCCCATAGCATATGTTGCACCGAGAGAACATGACTGAAAGGGAACCTTAATCAAGTAATTAATTTTACAAAGAAACACTAAAACCAAGAATATCTTGTGTGCCTTTCGTCCTCTTCCAATGAGTTCTTCAAGCGGAGTATATATTTATGCTGCGTTCCAGTTGTCCTCGGAGGTCGTAATTACGAGCTTCCGAGCAGTAAAAATCAACTGGAACGCCTCCTCAGGTCGTAATTACAACTCGTGGACTCGGTCTCGCTGCACCATACCCGAGTTCGCCGAGATCATCGTTTCAAAATGGCTGCTCCTCGCATCAACAGTGAGTGAAAGAGTTACTTTTTACTCTTTTTCGCTGTTCTTTGTGGTTTACTCAGCCGTAACTTCACATTAACGCATTCAGGCACTGTAGTTCTTTACAGTAACGATAATGATATGTTTAAACAGCCGCTGTGCGTCGACAATGGCACGCTAAACGTGTGTGAGACGGCATTGTTGTTGTTTAGCACAGTACTCGTTTTAGCTGTTCAGCGTTCATTGTTTATCATTAACTCAGTAACACATGTCGTACTTTACAGTGATTATTATACAATAAGTCGCCTAATAATTAGAGGGTGTTTCTAAGCTGTTTGTGTTTTCTAAAGAACGTGATTGTTGTGTTGATGATGTAGCTGCGTCGGAGACCTGCAACCTCGTTGTTCTTTGTTCACCTTTACATGCGTTTTTAGCTAGTAAACTAATGTTTTGCACCATAAACTGTTTTTAAAAGGTCTATCAAGATTTATCTTGGATTGTCAGGGTGGGAATCCAGTTTAACAGAATCAATTACTGTATTTAGTTAAAAAAAAATGCAAAACTTGAAACCCAAACCATCCTTTCAATCCACAGCTGTGTGTGTCTGTGTGTGTGTCTGTGTTGGAGGTGTGTGTGTGTGAGAGAGTGAAAATCGACCTTATTTATAATTATTATTGTGGGTTAGTTTTGTGAGTTACTGCTATGATGTGATTTGTTGTTAACCATGTGTATATTTCTTTGCAGTTTGTCGACATGGAGATGAACATGTTCCTGGACCTGAGCAGACAAACCTGTTTCCCTGGTCCCTTGTTCCAGAGGAATGGTGACTCCTTGACATATTTTATTGATGAAAATCTAACTGTACAAGTCCAGTTACTGCAACTCAACGACTCTACAGCAGGTTACCTGTGCCTTGTTGTCATACGTTATTAAAAACAATTTGAAATAACAAATGCACAAATTCTTGTCTTGCTTCACAATAAGTGTGGTTTTTCAGTAGAATAAAGGAAAGCAGGTAATGAAAAGAAACTACTTAGAATGAAAGTAAATTCAGTGTAAAAGAGGAACACCTCTGGTATTCAAACACGACAATTTGTCATGATGCACTGCAGTTTTTCATCAATATTTTTGGAAACCGATGTACTTGCAGAGAAACTAGTGCTCTCATGTTCTCATCGGGCAGAGTTTTAAAATTACTACATAGAAATGCTTTATTTAAGCACTGACTTTTAAGCAGGTGTTATTGTTGTGGGAAACTAAGTTTTGCAGCTGGTTTTTGAAGCTGTAAAATGTGTTTACCTATACCAGCTTATGTTTTTGGCGTGGTTTATCCACACAGATATAAATGACAGCGAGAGAGTGGCATGTCAGATAAACACATTTAATCAAAACAGCACTAGAACAACACTAGAACATTTTTTGACAAGCTAATACAAGTACAGCATCCACACATCACAGTAACGAGTAATTTAGTCATTTTCATCCTGCCTTGGACAGCTGTTTGGGTGATCCTGACACACTGGTGAAGCCCCAATGCAGAGGTTATGCAGAAGGCAGGCTGCCATGATGACAATCATCACCACAGCATCAATTTGTTAGGCCAGGGGATGAAGGTGTGTCCCATTGTGCAAAATGGCCTTCAGTACTTCCATGATGATCCTGTGCGCTGAGGACTGCGAGACCAAATTTGTCAGACATCTCCCTGAAGCTGTTCTGGTTGGCCATGTACCACAGGAACATCAGGACCTTCTTTTCTACAGGGACTGGTGCTGCACCTTGACAGTGCTCCTTTCTCCTGCAGCTGCATCATTACAGATGTGAACTGGGTCTTGTTGACTCTGAAATGACGCACAAACTTGTTGTCATCCATGTTCAGCATCACCTCCCATAGTCTTCATGATTATTCCATGTGTCCGTAGGTTTGTGTGTATCAGCAGCATCCTAAAATACAAAGAAATTAAATTGTTTTGTTACTATGGACCATATGAGTCTGAAATAAAGTTTTGATTGATTGAAGTTTAATAACAATTTTAACAATAAACCGTAAAAACGTCTGCTAATGGTTTGAGGTAGTAAAAAGAAAAGAAAAACAATGTTCAGCACTTTCTGACTTTATTTATCTAATGATAACTTCTGTACTGCTGCTATAATCCTAAAAGAGATCGAATTAAAACTATAAAGTAGATGTAAGAGCCTCAAGACCATAATTAACAAAAATAAGCTTATTTATAAATAAATAAAAACTACTGGTTAAAACAACATACCTGGTTAACATTTCAAGAGCCTCAGAATTGCTTTTCAACTTCGCTGCTGGTCTGGAAACCTTTTTATAATCCAACAAAGCAAGAACAACAACAGCTTCGTAGCGGGCGTCCATCTTGTTTTCGTCATCGTGCCGACAAGCTAACTGGAACGCATTTAACTCGGTGATGACGTCATTCCAGGTTGATAATTTCGACCTCCGAGGCAACTGGAACGCAGCATTATTTAGAAGTGTTTTACACCCCACAAGAGCAAGAACAACAAGGGCTTTGGTGCGAGAGTCCATCTTTTTTTTCAATTTTTGACTTCAAGTGGCAACTCGGACATCACGTCACTTCTACTACCGAGGTCAACATTTCAATGTAAATGAAACGCACCATAACAATACTCATGAGATCTCACAGAACATTTAAGCCTTGATCCAAGTCACTTCATAAGATCTATCTTAAACTCTGGCATGTAAAGAGGCAGATGATGTGCATTCCTTCCATGAAGGAATTCTGTCTTTAATTCTTCTGAGCCTTGGTTCTGCAGAGACCTCCCACCTGCTCTGTGTAATCCATC
Source organism: Garcialebias charrua (assembly GCA_038048925.1). NCBI lineage: Eukaryota > Metazoa > Chordata > Actinopteri > Cyprinodontiformes > Rivulidae > Garcialebias > Garcialebias charrua. The sequence continues at coordinate 45,113 of JBBPBX010011028.1, read as the reverse complement.
ACAGCAAAGCTTCATCAACATGTTTGTCACTTGATGATCCATCTAAGTCTGAGCATTGCAGGCGTGAACGTGTCACGTCCATGAGACGTGTAATCAACACAATCAGGAGGAGAAAACAATTGTTCTATGAATTAATCTTGAACACATTCAATCAGCGGTGTGAACAACAAACAGAAGAGGTGTGAGCTTCTGTCCTGTTGATGCTCGTCAGCAGCCAGAGACTGTGAGCGTGATGCTTTCATCTGATCAGTTTGTTTTTTGTATAAAACGAATTGATTCATCTGTCACAATGTTGTTTGACAAATTTTTATACCTTTTATGCAATCAGACAACTCTTTACCACTTTTAGCTTTTAGCTAGCCTTTTGATGACTTTTAGCTTTTAGCTAGCCTTTTGATGACTTTTACTTTTAGCTAGCCTTTTGATGATTTTTACTTTTAGCTAGCCTTTCTATGACTTTAACTTGCTGATAAATCCAAAGGGGTGTTGTTTTCAAAGAGAAGGTCGGTTCCAGAAGTCCTTCTTTCTATCTTATCTTTGAATGGTGTTCCTATATTGAGTTTGTCGATTCTTACAAATACTTGGGTATTTTGGTTGATTCATATCTCTCTTTTAAGCTCCATGTCGAAGACTTGGTAAAGAAACTGAAAGTAGGGTTTCTTTTTCAGAAATAAATCCTGTCTAACTCTGAATGCTAGGAAATGCCTTGTAACTGGGACTTTCCTTCCCTCCAATGACTACAGTGACATTATTTAAATGAACACTCCTACAAACACCCTGCAGATGCTGGATGTTGTCTATCATGGTGCACTAAGATTCATAACTGGCTGTAACAACCGTACCCATCACTACATCCTGTATTCACTGGTTAACTGGACATCATTAGCTTCACACAGACTCTGTCACTGGTACATTTTCATCTTTAAATCACTTCTTGGTCTGCTGCCTTCATACATCTCCTCCTACATGTCTCTGCATGAGTGCAGCATGCACTCTCAGAACAGTATTACATGCAGTGTCCCCTCAGTGTGGACTGAACAAGACTAAAAGGCCTTCTCCTCTCCTCCTGTTTCCTGGACTAGCTTGCAAAAAGATCTGAAGCTCTCGACCTTGACCTCTCTAAGTGACTTTAAACATCTGCTATGTTCCTGGCAAAAACCAATGCAGACTTCTTTTTTCTTCTTCTTTCGGCTTCTCCCTTCGTCAGGGGTCACCACAGTGAACTAATCGCATGAAGACTTGGCAATTGTTTTTACGCCAAATGCCCTTCCTGACACAACCACAGACCACCGAGCTACCACAGCCCTCTGTGTGGAGCAGAGAGCTGCTATCTGGGGTTCCCGGGGGAGCAGATGTGGGTTAAGGGCCTTGCTCAAGGGCCCAGAGTGGGGCAGATGAGGGTGGAGACTGTTCACTTATCCCACCCACATTCTTGATGTTGTCGGTACTGGGGCTTGAACCGGCGATCTTCCGATCACAAGCTCACCTTCTTAACCTCTGTGCCACCACTCCCACCAAACACCAATGCAGACATGTTCCTGTTTTTAGTATTTTATATCACCTTGTAATGTGGATCTTTTGGTTTTTAATTTAATTTTCTTCCATTTACTTTTCATTTTATATGCTTTTTAATGATTTTCTACTGTTGTCACCTGTGTTCTTTGTTCAAAACAGGTCTCTCTTGTTTAAAGTCCTCGAGGATCAGTGGGACTAACCTGTAGAAATAAAGGTTGAATTGAAAAAAAAGAAACTTTTAATTAGCCCTTTTAGTGACTTTAACTTTTGCTAGCTTTTTGCTTCTTTCACCTTACCAACTTAGTTTTAGCTTCTTCAAGATAGTTTTGATGAGTTTCAGCACCCAGCGTTCACACTGTGCTTCACAGAAAATGTTTATACAGATATACAGAACACAGGGCCTCTTTCATAAAGCTGTGGCTTTCAAATGATCTTCCATGGGTTGGTTTCACGTCTACGTGAAGATGCGCTCTCCCGACCATGACCTCTGACTCTGAGGTCAACTTTCATAACCGCCTTGAACTGGTTTCCTTTAAAGTTACTTTTGTTACTCATTCACTCTACCTGGGTATTTATTGATTACAGTTTGATAAATGCTTCCATATTTCTTTTTAACTGTTTTATAAAGAAAAACATTTTCATTAAGTTTGTTTTATTTGATTATGACATGTTTAAAACATGATGGTCATTATTATTTGCAATTATGATTATGAAATCATGAAATGTTTTAACATGTGGCTCAAGTTTGATACATGACATCTGTAGAGTTCTGGGGCACAGAAAGGAATTCACACAAAAACTGCACTTTTATGAGACAAGTTCAGTTCTGTTCATCTGTTTGTCTTTGTCTGTTGATGTGTTTTCAAGTTGTCCTTCTTCTTCTTCTTCTTCTTCTTCTTCTTCTTCTTCACTCTTTAGAAAAGATAAACAAATTTTCCTCAGGAACAATTTTTGTTAAGGCCAAGTAGAAAGAGAGACAATTATTACAGAAGATAAATCTTTTTTTTCTCCATTGCAAGGGTTCGTAGCTTTGAGATAAGCCTGAGACTGCTTATCACCCATTGCCCAAGGTTGCCCATTGCCCATTGCCCAACCCAAGGTTGCTATTCTCATCAGCAACCTTCCTGCCGACCCTGTCCCACCTTGGTCACCATGGACAAGTGCCGGCACAATCCTTCAAGGACCTCCTGAGCCGTAACCTGTTTCCTGATTTTGATTTTGATCAAATAGTTGAACTTTGCCTAAGTTGCTGCACATACAAAACAAAATCAGTTTAGTCCCAATAATTCTTTTGTTTTAGAGAAAATAAATAATCCTTGATTAATCCTTATTGCTTAACTAAGCACCCGCTTCGGATGTTGTCATCCATAAAATGGCTCCTATCAATTATTATCATCTCCATTTGTGGCGGTCAGAATGCCCCTACTGTACCTACTAGTAGGTTTAAAGGTACGTTGTCACCGTTACAAGCGATGACAGCAGGCTCCGTCTTTAGCTACGTGGTTAGGTTTAGAGTAAAGTGTCTTGGCTTAGGTTTAGGGTCTTGGTTAGGCACAGGGGTAAGGGGTTAGGTTTAGGGTCTTGGTTAGGTTTAGGCACAGGGGTAAGGGGGTTAGGTTTAGGGTTGGACCTCTGGGTCAGGTTTAAGGTTAGGTTGAGGAAAACAGTTATATAAGCTGAAAAAAAAAAAACGCTACACTTCCGGGTTTACGGAAACACGCTGCCTACTCACAGCGATAACAACGCTGATAACGTTCTGTTAAACATGCTAGTAGGTAGATTGTGACCTATTCGCCGCTATGAATGGGGATGATAACAGTTGATAACGCCCATTGTATGGACTGACAACATCCGAATCCGCTGAACTAAGTTTAAGTAATCATTTAACAGCTACTTTTCAAACTAGTTATTATTCTTGAAATTCTTATTCGTTGTTATCATTGTTCTTCATCTTTCAACTTTGATTAATTATTTTTGTCAAAGACAAATTTGGTCTCATCATTTGGAAGAATATTCATGTTCTGATATAGAATTCCATGTAATTAACGGATTCTAGTTCAGTGACTGAGTTCTGGATATTAAAGTGTGAATACATACATTTTGCTGTTACTGGTCAGTAAACTGACTTTGTGTCGTGGTTTAACATGTGAAAAATAAGTTTGGTAGAGTGAGGAGCAAGTGTCACACATCTTCCTCCATCACAAGTGCCTACTACAACCTACGGTTCTCCGTAGTGTATGACTGCGCACACCAACAATGGCACATAAGGTATCATGGACACATTTTAGTGATGTTTGTCTGGAGCAGGCTAATGTAACCTATTTATTAAAATTTATTTAAGTAATGGAGGGGTGGGAGTGGTGGTGCAGAGGTTAGAGAAGGTGGGCCTGTGATTGGAAGATTGCTAGTTCAACTCCCAGTACCAACAACATAAAAATGTGGATGGGCTAGGTGAAGCACCCACACCTGCCCCCACCCTCGATTGCCACACCCTGGGCCCTTGAGCAAGGACCTTAATCTCCACCATCTGCTCCCCCAGACGTATATATCGTATATACTTTGTATACACGCATATGACATACAGACTCATGTTCCTGCTGCTGTTGTTTGGCGCATTGTTTTTTTTTTTTTTTACTATTAGTGCTTAGTGTATTCTTAGATTAGTGTACAGTATTCTTAGATTAGTGTATTCTTAGTCCATATTTTAGATCTTTTCACTGTTTTTCTTTACAATTTGTATTTTTGTTGGATGTAACTGGGACCCTGTGTACATAGTTTTGTTTCACCTCATGTACCACACATGATGTGAATAAAAATAAAGAACCTCAAATCCTTGAATATATATAGCATATGATATACTATGATACTCAGTCATGTTGTCACTTGACCTAATTAGTGTTAATTGGTCTTCCAGCTGTTCGTTATATGCTCAATTTCCTTTTTCCAGCCACTTATTGCTACTTGTCCCATCTTTTTTGGGATTTGTTGACACTGTGAAATTTTGAATCAACATATTTTTCCTTTAAAATGTTACATTTACTCAGATTAAACTTTTGATCTGTCATCTATGTTCTATTATGAATAAAATATTGACATTTGCCATCTCCACATCATTGCATTCAGTTTTTATTCACAATTTGTTTAGTGTCCCAACTTTTTTGGAATCCGGTTTGTATCTATCTATCTATCTATCTATCTATCTATCTATCTATCTATCTATCTATCTATCTATCTATCTATCTATCTATCTATCTATCTATCTATCTATCTATCTATCTATCTATCTATCTATCTATCTATCTATCTATCTATCTATCTATCTATCTATCTATCTATCTATCTATCTATCTATCTATCTATCCATCCATCCATCCATCCATCCATCCATCCATCCATCCATCCATCCATCCATCCATCCATCCATCCATCCATCCATCCATCCATCCATCCATCCATCCATCCATCCATCCATCCATCCATCCATCCATCTATCTNAAATGCACACATGATTACCCACACAGGACATAAACCATTTGTTTGTGATGTCTGCGAGCACAGATTTAACCGAAAGTCATATTTAATCAAACACATGAAAGTCCACAAAGAAAATGAAGACGTTGTTTGCAGTGATTCTCAGAAGACCCAAGAGTCCACAGAGGAAGCAAAACAGGTCAGCTGCAATGATTAATAGGCTACTAAGATACCTCTGTTGCAGTTTTTTAAAATAATAAATGCATTTTATCATATGTTTATACTTTATTATAAACATGTGTTTTTTATGCTCTTTAGTACTAAGTTTCCTATTTCTGATGTTGATTTTTATAACAGGTTAGAGTTGGGGTCAATTAATATGAGGCTTTAAAAATTTATTGTGAATATTTGCTAAATGTTGATATGCTTAGTTGAGCTGTACATCACGTTTGTTTACGCTCTGGATAAAAGTTACAATAGTAAGTGTTTAGGAACTTTTTATGCTTGAATACAGTACTTGGAAAAAAAAATAGAATCAGGTTTGAAGAATAACTGCTAGAAGCAACAAAAATAAATAAATAGATTAAATACTAAGGGTTCCGTGAAGGGATGAGTATCAGTATTGAAAATGAGTTCTCGTGGCTCAATGAGACTACCTGGATAAATAAAGGGTAAATAAATTAAAAAGAACACCACCTCTGGCAGAGTTTTAATTTAATTTAGATCTAAGGTGACAGAATGACTCAAAATGAATCAGAATGAATCAAAAATGACAGACTTACAGTCTTTTTTGGTCAAACCTTAAGAACCGTATACACAATTGTAAGTTTAATGTGAGATGATGCATGAGCTCAAATATGTGTTGAGGACGATTCACAGGTAGTACATAAAGTAGTACAGGATCTGTTGTTTTTTAAACTAAAACCACTTAGCTCTGGCAGCCATTTTAAATTAGATTGACATCAGAAGTTAATATAGATGTAAATACCGTTTTTAATTTCTGAGTGTTCTGAGATATTTTGCTAAAACTGTGACCGCCTTTCCTATGATTGAACAATTTTTCCAGTCCACCAGGGGGCGGTATGCACCGGTTTACGGATAATGCGCATCCTTGCGGGGAGGAGGAAGACTGGCACCGTTTACGCATGCGCTTTGGTATCCTTAAAAACATGTTTTTCCAGTCACGCGTTTCTGTCTGCGGTGTTATTAAAAGGTATTTTCAGCAGATCCGGTTCGGAGCAGTAAACGGTGTCACTGGGTCAGGTCTGGTCCCGGTTCTTTGCTGCCGGTCTGCCGTTTTCATCTGCTCCCCTCCGGCTTCTTTCCCCGTTGACTTCCGGTCCGAGCGGCGGTTCTCCAGAAACGGACCGATGCCCAGGAAGGTCTGTCCAGTTGTTTTTGTCCAAGACTTGTCAGACTGATACTGTTTTTACTGGACATGGAACCACACCTGTTCTCTAAATCCTAAACTTCGTTTACACATTTTATTCACAAACACGATTACTAACTATCCACAGAAAAAACACAAGCAAACATTAACAAAGTGAAATTCATCAAAAATAATTGTATGTACTGCCTGGGCTGTTCCTGAATGTCCCATCCTGTCAGTGCGGTATCCATTCTTCAAAGCAGAAAAAATGTTTTATCCTCAGTTAAACAGTGCTAGTAACTGCTTGATGTTATTTAGCTAATAGTAATGCTAGTTAAAAGCTAAAGATAATATTCTATTAAAAATGTAAAAGTAACAATGCTATAAGCTAAAGTTAAGCTACTAGTAGAAATGCTAGCCATAAGCTAAAGATAATAATGCTATAAAATAGCTAAAAGTAACAATGCTAGCTATTAGCCAAATATAATGTTATTTAGCTAATAGGAATGCTAGTTAAAGCTAAAAGCAATAATGCTAGTTATAAGCTAAAGAAAATGTGCTATTAAAAAGTTAAAAATAGCAATGCTAGCTATAAACTAAAGATAACGCTGTTAAAAAGCTGAAAGTAACAATGCTATCTGTAAGCTAAAGGTAATGCTATTAAGCTAATAGTAGCAGTGCTAGTTATAAGCTAAAAATAACAATACTAGCTAAAAGTAGCAACCACTACCTAAAGCAAAATGTACCAGAAAGCAAGTTAAAAGTAGCAAAAAAGCTACCTAAATTTTAAACACCACAAAAGGTTAGCTTTATGCTAAAAGTAGCAAAAAGCTAAAAGTAGCAGAATAGTAGCAACAAAAGTTAGCACAAGACACAACTAGAACTAGTATGGGGGGGAAAAAAAATTTTTACTCAAGAAACTGATAAAATATTTGTAAATAAAGTTAAATATTTTGAAAAATGTAAAATGAAAAGTTACAGCATCTCCAGAATGAGTAGAAGTGTTGATGTATGAGTCAGAGTCAGAGTCAGAGTCAGAGTCAGAGAGAATTTATTGTCATTTGCACCGCATGTAGTACATGTGTTGAAAACGAGATTATGTACACAGGGTCCCAGTTACATCCAACAACAAATGCAAGAGAAATACAATAATAACATCTAGGATTAACTAAGAGAGACATCACATCAGCTAGTAATACACTAAGCCCTAATGTAGTAGAAAAACATCATTATAAACAGCAGCACGAACATGAGCAGATGGTCACAGATGAACGCAGCAACAAGAAACAGATCAGTACAGTATCAGTATGATGTGACATTTTGCAGTGTTTATTCTTATTATTTATTTATTCATGAGTCTGACAGCCTCAGGGTAGAAGCTGTTTCTCAGTCTAGTGGTTCTACATTTGATGCTCCTCAACCTCCGTCCCGAGGGGAGTGGTGCAAAGAGTGAGTGTGCTGGGTGAGTGAGGTCTTTCATGATGCAGGTGGCTCTTTTTCTGCATCTGGAGGTGTAAATGTCTGTGATGGTGGGGAGACTGACTCCCACAGACTTCTGTGCAGCCTTCACCACTCTCTGCAGAGCTTTTCTCTCTGCAACTGTGCAGCCTCCATGCCACACGTTGATGCTGGAGCACAGGACGCTCTCCACTGCACACCTGTAGAACGAGGTGAGGACTGGGCTTCTCAGACCGGCTCGTCTCAGCCGTCTGAGGAAGTAGAGTCTCTGATGACCTTTCTTGATCAGGCTGGTGGTGTTATTGCTCCAGCTGAGGTTATCATTCAAGTGTACACCCAGGTATTTGTAGCTGGAGACCACCTCCACCGCAGATCCACCTATATACAGTGGGGTGTGGGTGTGTTTGTTCCTTCTGAAGTCCACAATCATCTCCTTCGTCTTCTTCACATTCATGTGAAGGTTGTTCTCTTTGCACCAGCTCTCCAGATGTTCCACCTCCTGTCTGTAGCTGGATTCATCATTATCTGTGATGCATCCCACCACAGCTGTATCATCTGCAAACTTAACAATATGACAGCCTGGATGTGTGGCTATACAATCATATGTGAGCAGAGTGAACAGAAGAGGGCTCAGCACACATCCCTGAGGAGAGCCAGTGCTGAGGGTGATGGTGGAGGAGGAGAAGTTGTGGATCTTCACGGACTGTGGTCTGTCTGTTAAGAAGTCTAAGACCCAGTTACAAATAGAGGGGCTTAGTCCAAGTGTGGATAGTTTGTCTATCAGAGTTTGGGGGATCATGGTGTTGAAGGCAGATGTGAAGTCCACAAAGAGCAGACGCACGTATGAGTCCTTCTGATCCAGGTGGGTGAGAGCAGTGTGGACCACGGAGGAGATAGCGTCCTCTGTTGATCGGTTCTCACGATATGCATGAATGAACTGCTGAAGCGACAGATTCTGAAGAATAAGTCGTTAAAACACCTGTTTGTTTGTTTGTTGTGTTTTGCTCTGCAGCAGTCTGATCCTGACACGTTTTACTCTGAAACAGCAGAAATATTTCAGTTAAACTTCATCTGGAACTCTGTTGTTGAACAGGTGAAGGGGCAGTCGGTGGCGGCGGCTTCAGGCGGAGCGGCTCAGACGCCCAGTTCTGGTCCAGTGACTCGGGATAAAAGTGGAGCAGTGACCATAACGGTGCACGCCAAGCCCGGCTCCAAGCTCAGCAGCATCACAGGTCGTCTTCACAACCTGTGGACACCAGCCCTGTTGGACAGAACCTCACACTCTGTTCTGCTGCTCCTGCAGGTGTCTCTGCAGAGACGGTGGACGTGTCCATTGCGGCGCCGCCTGCGGACGGAGAGGCAAACGCTGAGCTCGTCCGGTACCTGGCAGAAGTTCTGGACCTGAAGAAAAGCCACGTTTCACTTGATAAGGTTCCTGAATGTTTCTTAAATGAGATGAGTTTGGAGCAGGCAGAACTGTACAAAAGTTCTGAACCACTTTAATGGTCACAGGAAGGTCTGACTGGACGGGCCGGATCAGAACTATTTGGTCCAAATAACTCAGTAACTGTTTGTGTGCCTTCTGTCTGTGCAAGATCAATTTCTTCCATTCGGATCAGTAATGTCTTTTTGTTTTGTCCTCTCTTTTAGGGCTCCAGATCCAGAGACAAACTTATCAGAGTGGACTCGTCTCTGAGTCCAGAGGAGGTTCTGATGAGGCTCCGACAGGCTGCGGGCTGACCCAGGAGGACGCTGGACATTAGAGGATGACTCCAGGTTCTTGTTAAACTCAGATAACTTCACGGCCATCCCGGTCTTTTAAACAAACACACACAGAACTGGACCGGAACCGGACGTGTGGGAACAGAAACTCATAAAAACAGAAGATCAGGCCTGTTCAACAAGTGGCCCCATGGCCTTTTTAAAATTACGGTAAATTTCTTTAGCCTGTGCAAAGTGTTGTATTGAGCTTGTAGAAGTCTGATGAGCAGGCAAGCTTTGGTAACCGTGACAACAGAGAGGGTTGGGGTGGGTAAACATGTAAAAGTGCACCTGTCCGTGTGACCTGTGCAAAAAGCTGCAGGATGGATAGACATTATGTCTGCTGAGCTCATGACAGACACAAAGACATCTCTTTAAATCAAAAAGATGGAAAATACATTTATAAATGAGACAAAACAACTGGACTGAATTTTTTTTTTTCTCCGTTTCAAACATCATCCGGTGCTGAACGAACTAATTGCTTTGAAGAATAAAATGCTAAAAGAAACTAAACGAGTTGAGTCGTGCCCGTTCTGTAAGTTCTCCAGAAGAATTTGAAGAACCTGAGGTAAAGTCCAGGAGCTCGGACATGAACCAAACAAAACCAACTTTTATCGTGGTGGGACATTTAAAGTCTTGGATGGGTTAATGACACAGAGGCTTTGGAGCTCCTCCTGAAGCGGAGGGATTCAAACCACTGTGTCAGAGCTTCAAATGCCGTCAGCAGCTCTTCACAGATTCTAAATGTTCTGACGTGTTTCATAAATGATTCTGTCTAAATGAACCTGAACCAACGGTTCACCCTGCAAGTAGCTCGTTTTGTTTTCACAGTACTGTACTGCGTGACATATTAGGATTTCTTTTAAACAAATTTCACTCTTTTTACTTCTAATGCAGCAGCTAGTCTAACAGTCATTGTTTTACTCATTTTAATATGGAATGATGACAAATCTTCTTTCGGCTTTTCCCTTTTCAGGGGTCGCCACAGCGAGTCATCCTCCTCCACCTCACTCTGTCCTCTGCATCCTCTGTCCTCACTCCAACTACCTTCATGTCCTCTCTAACTGCATCCATATATCTCCTCTTTGGCCTTCCTCTGTGTCTTTTTCCTGGCAGCTGCATTTCTAACATCCTTCTACCAATATACCCACTGTCCCTCCTCTGGACATGTCCAAACCATCTCAGTCTGGCCTCCCTAACTTTATCTCCCAGTTGTTCAACATGTGCTGTACCTCTGATGATCTCATTCCTGATCTTATCCATCCTTGTCACTCCTAAGGAGAACCTCAGCATCTTCATTTCTGCTACTTCCAGTTCTTTCTCCTGTCTTTTTGTCAATGACACCGTCTCCAGACCATACAACATAGCTGGTCTCACCACTGTCTTGTAAACTTTTCCTTTGACCTTTGCTGACACCTTTTTGTCACAAATCACTCCTGAAACTTTTCTCCATCCACTCCATCCTGCCTGGTCTCTCTTTTTCACATCTTTACCACATTCCCCATTTTCCTGGACAGTGGACCGATGAACGTAGACCAGTGTTTTTCTGACCTTTTTTGCTGATCTTGGGGTGGAAACTGTCAGTGCTTCAGTCGACCACCAGGAGTCGCTGTTGATTATAGGTAAATCGCTTTGCATTAAAAATAAATAAAATAGACGTCATCCATCCTCCTCACCGAAATGTACTACGGTACTTGAAACCATGGCACAAGTGAAACTTTCAGCTGCGGTTCGGCCGTTCATTTACACGACAACAGCCTCATTCTCTGATACGGAAGGTTTCTGAATCCAGGTCTCAGGGTGTGAAATGCTCCACAGTTTTTAAGTCGCACATGCGCGCTACAGGCGGCTGCAGTCCAAAAGTTTTTCTGCACTAACAACAGTAATAATAAATGGCAAAGAGCGGAGTGTTTTTGTGCTGCTCACCCTTTTTCAGCATGTAGGAGCAAAACCAATAAAATCCGGTTCCAAAGGGACGTTAGTGTATTCACTAGTTTGGACATAACATACAGACACTGCATCAGGGTTGCCAGATACATTTTAAATGTCTTATTTACCCCACCTTTTCTGTACACATGTTCACCAAACACAACACACACCTTAGAATATCTTTATTCAGTACATGACAGTTTAGATCAAAATACTGTACTATCATTTTAAAGCCACAGTACTATAGGTCATAATTTCTTATCTGGCAACCCGACTGACATGGAAACTTCAGCGTTTTTGTGTAAACCAGCTCATTTTTTGTTTATTACCGCCAATAAACATTGAAAAAACACAAATGTTTCCAGCGGTTCTCATGTAAACGGGGCCTCATAGTAGGTAGATCATTTGACTTGGTCATTTTAAAATGAGCTCGCATGCTGAAAAAGTGTGAGCACCCCTGCAGGCCATCCCACCTGCTCGTCACCACTGTTGAACACTATTCTCAAATTTCCCCAATATTTAAAGTTAAAAATTTAAAGCCATGCATAACCTACTGAATACTACAGTAGATCTGATTTGTTCATTAATAATCTTACTAGACAGAGGGAAAAATGAATGAGTGTTTTTATATCTGTTAACCTGGTTAGTTAACAATGTTTCTCAATTTATACCTCTTCCTGTTGCTCCTGGAACAACTTCTTTTAAATGTGTTTCTGCCATCAAATTCAAATTTTTTTTTTGATTCTAAAATGGTTCTTTTGTCGTTTAGAACAGTGGTTCCTAACCTTGGTCCCTGAGGAACACCATCTTGCATGTTTCAATTGTTTTCTGCTCCAACACGCCTGATTCAGTGATTTAATTACTTCCTGTTCTGCAGAAGCCCGTTCATCGCCCATTCATTCAGTTCAGGCAAGTCAGATCAGGGAAACAAGTAAAACATGCTGGATGGTGTTCCTCAAGGACCAGGGTTGGGAACCACTGGTTTAGAACACTTGAAATAATTGTTTAATTGTAAATTAATTACTGTATTGTCACAACCTTGTTGAAATTGTTAAGACGCCCCCACAGAAGGATCTCTCTGTGTGGCTGGACCTGGTGCCACCATGACCCGAGCTCTAATGGATGGATTTGCTGTCGAATCAGTTTTGATTCTCTCAGACTGAACTGGACTCTTGATGTTGGACCGAGACATCAGTTGCTTTTCTTGAATCACATTTATAACTAAAGACACGAGACAAACCGTGACATCGTCTGATTTGTAATAAAAGTCCAACAAAATAAAAGAATAACCAGATTTTATTTAGTTTTGTGTCTGTTGTCTGACAGAACTGACCCTGGATCAGACTCTGGCCACAGAGACTCAGAACCCCAGCAGGGAGCAGAGGATTTAAGCTTCTGAGTCCGTTACATTTCAGAGGGAAAGTGTTGGATCAACACGTTGAGGCTTAACGAGCAGTGAAAGCAGCTCCATCAGGCTGAGAGCAGACGTCAAGCTGCTGATCCAGGATCAGTCTGGTTTAGTCTCTTATGTAACCTCCCTGCAGCTCGTCACAAACTTTGTTAACAGTAAAACTGAAGTTGTCACCGGAGCGATGGGGTTTGACGTCTCTTCACTCTTTCACATCTGCTTTGATCCTGCAGCTCAGCTCCGCGTCTTTGAAGATTTTTGGTTTAACGGGAAAAATCGAGGCTCATTAAGAGTTTCCTGATTCTGAGGACGAGGAGGGACGTTAATCTGCTTCTGCAGGAATAAATCAGAGTGTGTGTGTGTTGGGGGGGGGGGGTGTCTGTGCCCCCCGCCCTGCTGCTCACGTGTTGTCTCAACATTGTTTTGTAGTTTTTGACAAGGATGGATAAGATTAGGAACAAATCACCAGAGGTACAGCACATGTTGAACAACTAGAAGATAAAGTTAGAGAGACCAGACTGAGATGGTTTGGACATGTCCAGAGGAGGGACAGTGGGTATATTGGTAGAAGGATGTTAGAAACGCAGCTGCAAAGCGGAGATACAGGTGGTCCTCGACTTACGATGCCCTCGACTTACGGCAATCTAGACACGAACGGAGTTACGAACGCGCTGTACAGTAAATACAGTACTGTACAGGTATGTGTTGTATGTGTTTATAGATGAATGTGTGGTGTCAAGTCGAGGACTCCCTGTATATGGATGCAGTTAGAGGACATGGAGGTAGTTGGTAGGGGTGTAACAATACTGTACATGGATTTAAGTCAGAGTCAGAGAGTCTTTATTGTCATTTGCACCGCATGTGGTACATGTGATGAAAACGAGATTATGTACACGGGGTCCCAGTTACATCCAACAACAAATGCAAGAGAAAAACAGTAATAACATCTAGAATTAACTAAGAAAAACATCAACTAGTAATACACTAAGCCCTAATATAGTGGAAAAACATCATTATAAACAGCAGCACGAACATGAGTCTGTATGAGCTCATTCATTGAGTCTAACAGCCTCAGGGTAGAAGCTGTTCCTCAGTCTAGTGGTTCTGCATTTAAATTTAAATCGATATATCGATTAAATAATTCAATTATATACTGTGGCAAAACTAAACATCAATTCATGTCTTCTTTAATATCCGCTTTTATTTTGAAATTCCCAAGGCACATCTGTGTCACCATTTCCGTGCGCAGCTGTGCTCTGCGGCCGCCTCAGCAACATGGCAGATGAGGCAGAAAACACAGATAATGAAATTCACTCTCCTGCTGGATTTAAATCAACGCTGTGGAAATATTTTGGATTCTGACAGAAGGACGGCTCAACAGACAGAACTCATGTTGTGTGCAACAGGTGCCAGCGTGAGTTCAAATACTCGGGAACAACAAATTTGACCGTTCAACTGAAGAAGAAACACTACACGGCATTGATAGTCGTTATGTAAGCTCAATATCTATTTTTTTTTTTTTTTATAACTGAAAGGTCATCAGGACATTTTTAAGTTAACTGGTTTAAAAATGCACTTAAATATGAGAAATGTGAGACTATACTGAACAGGTCATTTATTTTTTCATTAAGAAAAAATACATTTAAATGCCTGGTGCCTGTAATAACAGAAATAAAATGGTTAAATCATATTTGAATTGTTTTTGTAAATTTATTTTTTTGTATATGAGATGGGTATTTGATATTGCGATATATTGATCGCACACTTGTGAATCGAATCGAAATCATATCGTGAAAGACTTTGTGATATCGAGAAAAATCGTATCGTTATACAAACAAATCAATATAATATTGTATTGTGGTAAAGCCGGTGATTTACACCCTAGTAGTTGGAGTGAGAACAGAGGACAGTGAGAGACGGGGGAGGAGGACCCACTGTTGAGATCCATGAAGAGGGAACAGCCGAAAGATGAAGATTATTTTATTTTAGGATTTCCTGAGCATGTTTCAGCATCTAAATACTTTGGCTCCTTTCAGCTTAAAAAAACCCCAAAACCTTCGGCTTGATGTGGGTGCCATCACTTTTGTCTCCTTTAAGTTTTAAAATATTAAACTTTGTGCCACTTTTTAGTTTAATTTGAGCTGTTTTACCAATTTAGCAAAATTACTGATTCAGCTAATTGTAGCATTTAGCTACAGTGTTTCTAATTTTAGCTTTTAGCTTGTGTTTTGCCAACTCCAGCCTGACATTAGGGTTCAACCCATTTCTCCTCATGAAATTATTTCAGTTTAAACTTACTGACATGAATGTGACATGCATTCCTTTGTTATTTTTATTATTTTATGATTGTTATTTTTATTATTTTGTTGTTTTATGATTATTTATGTTTTTGTATTTTTGAGGATTCAAATGATTTTTGGAACCAGACTGTAAATAAGAGTTACCGTTTTTGTCCTTCAGAGTTCTGACGTCCGGTTTGGACTGGTTGAAACTCTGAAACAGAACATCTCCTTCTTTGAGCAGCAATCAAAAGATCAAACGAGGTTCTTATCGTTACGCGCCGAGACGGTGGAGCGGACCTGAGCTGATAGCAGCCGAATGTTTCTGAAGAGATCAGAGAGAAACTGAGATGATGGAGATGCTGAGCTCTGAAGGACTGCAGTGATTATTCTGCTCGGCCCGGTCTCATTCTGACGTGAACTCTTCCAGAACCAGAAGGATCTGGTTGGGTTCGGTTTGTCCTTTTAAAAACACTCCATCTAACCGGGTGTTTCCAGCAGCTCCTAGGATCCGGAAGGGGTTCTGGTCTAAGGTCTGTGGTTCTTGAGGTCTTGGATCTCCTGCAGAGCAGAACCAAACTGCCTGCTAAGGTCCAAGTGAAGCGTCGGAACCACCTGAGCTTGTCTGAAACGTTTCTTTTAACCAGAAGCTCTTGTGATGGACTGGAACAAGAACCTGGTTCGGGTCAGTCTGAACCAGGTTCTGAGCAGCTTGGTTCAGGATGTTCTTGTGTGGTGTTCTGATGGTTCTGTCTGCAGAAAAAGAACCTCACCGTGAAACTTTAAACGGAGTCTCCAGGATCCTGGTGGCTGAGGAGGTAGAGGATGTTTCTGTATCTTCATCCTGACCTTTGAGGTCCACGGTCCTGTTGACGTTCACGCCGGTCTCTGAGCAGATCCGTCTCACCTGCATCAGCAGAACCTTCTTGTTCGGTCAGTAAATGTGGGCTCACAGCAGGATCTGTCTCTGTCGGGTCGTACGGGTCTTCAGGAACACAAAGGAGAGCCGAAGTTTAATTGGTGGTAAACTTCGGCTGTTCATGTTCCTGAAGAGACTTCTTAAACACATCAGCTGTGGAAGTTTACATCACTGCAGGACTCACACTGGCCATGGAGAGTTAACGACACGTACCTGAACACATCATGATAGTTTAGACCTCCTTGAAGGCATTGTGACGTTGGATCGGTTGCAGGCGTCATTTATTATTTTTGAGGGTTTTGCTTGGCGTGCTGAAGTGATGTCATCAGCTGACAGGTCTGTTTACGACAGGAGTGAGGATTTTCAGCCGCAGCTCCTCTGAGTGTCAGGGGGTTTAAGCTGCGATCAGCTGACAGTAATGCCTTCATCTTTACCCTCGGATGTGGATCATGAACGCAGCTCTGCAGGCGAGTTCTCCTGGATGTCTTTTAAAGTTAAAACAGTTCTGAAAGTGTTCAGAACCAAATCACAGAACCAGTTTATTTATGTACCGGTAGCTCCACGTCACGAGAGTCAGGGAGTGAAACAGATGAATGTTTTTATCACGTCTCTTCATCTTCAGCATCCAGGAACAAATTCAGCTACAGATTTCGAGTTGAATCTCTCACCAACAATCCTTAAAGTATAAAAAGTAGAACCTCTTCCAGAACCAGAACCCTCAGCGGTTCTCTGTAGGACTTCATCAGTTGCTCTCCTGGTTCTGGCCCACTCTTCTTTCCATCTGTGAGGAATCTGCTCAGCTCTCTGGAGGTCCACCACATACTTTCAGTCAGGTTCAGGTTCCGGCCTCTGACTGGACCTTAGTTCTGTTCTTTTTGACCCGTTCTGTTGTAGATCAGCTGCTGTGTTTGGGATCATGGTTCTGCTGGACCCAGTTTGGTCCAATCTTCAGCTGTTGGACAGATGGACTCACGCCTGACTCCAGAACTCTTTGGTCTACAGAGTAGTTCTGGTCCACTCAGTGACTGACAGGAGCCCAAACCATCAGCCCTCCACCACCATGCTGACAGCCTCCAGAGAGGCAAAGGGAAGGAAAAGACCACACCCTGGAGAGGATTGTGAAACAAAATCCATTCCAAAATGTGGGGATATTCACAAGCAGCTGGAATTAGTGCTTCAAGAACCACCACGCACAGACGTATGCAAGACATGGGGTTCAGCTGTCGCATTCCTTGCGTCAAGCCTTTTCTGAGGTCCAAGTTCAAAGCAGTCATCTACCAGGAAGTTTTAGAGCACATGCTTCCTGCTGCTGACTAACTTAATGGAGATGCAGATCTAATTTTCCAACAGGGCTTGGCACCTGCACACAGTGCCAAAGCTACCAGTACCTGGTTTAAGGACCATGTATTCCTGTTAATTGGCCAGCAAACTCACCTGACCTTAACTCCACAGAAAAAATCTAGGGGTATTGTGAAGACGAAGATGTGATACACCAGACCCAACAATTCAGAAGAGCTGAAGGCCACTATCAGAGCAACCTGGGTTCTCATGGCACCTGAGCAGTGCCACAGACTGATCGACTCCATGCCACGCCGCATTGCAGCAGTAATCCAGGCAAAAGGAGCCTCAACTAAGTATTGAGTGCTGTACATGCTATGGTTTTTTCAAGGCCTGCGACCTATACACCGGTGCGACCTATATATGGCTTGTTATCACTTTCGGTGAAACAAATTTTTAAATCCAGCTCATTTCACAATTACGTTCATTTATTAAGGAAAAGTTCAGCTCAGACATATATTTGCTATAATTTTTATCAAACAAATAATTGTTTTTAAGTGTTAATCTTCTTAAAAGCCTTGCTGTGCGCTCCTGTGGCAGACATTTGCAGCAGAGCTAAACGTAGGTGCGACCTATACACCAGTGCGTCCTATCTGGGGATTTTTCCAATCTATTGGTGATAATTGGACAATGCGACCTATACACAGGTGCGACATATACACCAGAAAATACTGTACTTTTCAGTTAGCCAACATTTCCAAAAAATATATTTTTAAAATTGGTCTTAAGTAATAATTCTAATTTTCTGAGATACTGAATTTGGGGTTTTCATTAGTTGTCTGTTATAATCATCAACATGAAAAGAAATAGTCATCTGATATATATCCTTCTGTGTAATGAATGAATATAATATAAAGTTTCACTTTCTGAATGAAATAACTGAAATAAACTTTTTTCAGATATTCTAATTTTATGACCAGCACCTGTATACAGCACCTTTCTATCTTATCAAGACACTCAAAGCGCTCTACAACACAACCTGTGCCCTCCTTTACCCATTCATACAGCACTCTACTAGATCTGTACAAAGACTAATCAGTGCTTTCATTCATACACTGATGGGACACAGAGTAATGAGGGATTCACTCTCTTGCCCAGGGACACTTCCGACAAGAGACTGCTGGTGGAATCGAACCCACAACTCTCCGTTTGGACTCCTCTAACCACTCAGCCACAACTGCCCCAAAAACCGCAGACATGACTCGATCAATGAAGCTTAATCCACGACCTGTCTTTTGTAGTAGGCAACTTAATAATGAGGCGGTCGTGGAACGGATACGAACTCGCAGCTCACGGGTGCAAAGCTTCCGCTGAGCTGTCTGACGTTTAAATGTTTCAGAATCTTTCTCTAAATGACCTTTGCCCCTTCCCAGATTGGACAGCAGCGGCTGCTTCTTTGAGGTCATTGCTGATGTCTTTCTGCCTTGTGTTGGCACACACCTGCAGGGTCCAGATCAGCAGAACCTCCTGATGAGGATCAGTTCATCAGCAGCTCCTGGACCTCTGAAGTCCATTGGAAGCAGCAGGACTGGAATCAGACGTTTAACTTTTTGTTAAATGTTACCCGTACATCGTGATGTCATTTGATTATTTTTATGTTCTGATGTGTGAATCCTCAGAACTATAAGTGGTCGGACTTATTTCCATCATGGCTGTAATAAAACTCCAGAAATACTTTGAATCAGAACTAACGCACTCACATTTATTTACTAACATTTTAAACATAATTTTTTTTTAAATGTTTTCACACTGAAACTAATCAGGACTTTATTTTATAAAAACTAATTTCTGACCTCAAACATTTAACCAGAGATGATCTGCTGTGACGTCACTCAGGAGCTGGGGGGCGGGGTGGAGTCCAAAGATGCCGCACGCTGAGAACACCTCGCGTCAGTCAGCGCGTGAGACCCAGCTGTGGAGGCAGCTCGGACCGAACCAGAACCTCGACTCTTCCCAGTTTGTCTGTGTCGGCATGTGGGCGCGAGCCGTGCTGTGCGCGGCGCTGCTGTCCGCGCTGTGTCCAGAGGGAACTACGGAAGCTGAGAGGGACGAGAGGGACATTCAAGAGTACCAGAACTCCAACAGACTGGTGGGACCGGAACTTGGAAGTTAAAATATAAATGAAATTATTTCTCACCGGAGAGAAAATCTGATTTGAATTCTTTTAAAAGATAATCTATAGATTTCTTTTTAATTGTTTTTTGTTTGCATTACCGGTACAATTTTTTAAAAATATTTAAGGTTTATAATTTTTTTTTTAATTATTAAAAATTATTTAGAATTTCCAAAGTACAGTAATGTTCAAAAAGCATAAATTAATATTCAATAAAATAAGTTTATATGACGTAGTGGAAATTAAAAACCTAAAAATGCTGTACCATAAATTTTGATTATACTTTATATTTTATTTAATCAGAAGTGGATTTTTGTCTGATTTTTAAAAGCATAAAATAATGATTAAGTATGTGTGTATATAATATATATAAAATAAATTTCCTCTTGTGTTCTGTCCTCCGCAGTTCGGAGCGCTGCACGAGGTTCTGGAGCGGCTGCAGACGAAGAGGATCAACCCCTGGGAGAAGAAGTACGGTCAGGTTCCCTCTGTGAGTCGAACACACACACAGAACCGGGACAGAAGGGATCAGAGCAAATATTTAAATCCAGTTCAGATGCACTGAACATGCAGACCAGACCTCAGATATCCCTGAAGATTTTAGCTATTCCTACATGTAAACACTTTAGCTATTCCTACATGTAAACAAACACTTTAGCTGTTCCTGCATGTAAACAAACACTTTAGCTGTTCCTGCATGTAAACAAACACATTGTTCCTGCATGTAAGCACACGCTTTAGCTGTTCCTGCATGTAAGCACTTTAACCGTTCCTGCATGTAAGCACTTTAGCTGTTCCTGCATGTAATTAAACACTTTAGCTGTTCCTGCATGTAAACAAACACTTTGTTCCTGCACGTAAATACCGTTAACACTTTAGCTGTTCCTGCATGTAAACATGTTTTAGCTGTTTCTGCATGTAAACATGTTTTAGCTGTTTCTGCATGTAAACATGTTTTAGCTGTTCCTGCATGTAAACATGTTTTAGCTGTTCCTGCATGTAAACATGTTTTAGCTGTTCCTGCATGTAAACATGTTTTTAGCTGTTCCTGCATGTAAGCACTTTAGCTGTTCCTGCATGTAAGCACTTTAGCTGTTCCTGCATGTAAGCAATTTAGCAGTTCCTGCATGTAAACAAACACTTTAGCTGTTCCTGCATGTAAACAAATACTTTAGCTGTTCCTGCATGTAAACACTTTAGCTGTTCCTGCATGTTAACACTTTAGCTGTTCCTGCATGTAAGCAATTTAGCAGTTCCTGCATGTAAACAAACACTTTAGCTGTTCCTGCATGTAAACAAATACTTTAGCTGTTCCTGCATGTAAACAAACACTAGCTGTTCCTGCATATAAATAAACACTTTAGCTGTTCCTGCATGTAAACAAAAAACTTTAGCTGTTCCTGCATGTAAACAAATACTTTAGCTGTTCCTGCATGTAAACAAATACTTTAGCTGTTCCTGCATGTAAACAAACACTAGCTGTTCCTGCATATAAATAAACACTTTAGCTGTTCCTGCATGTAAACAAAAAACTTTAGCTGTTCCTGCATGTAAACAAATACTTTAGCTGTTCCTGCATGTAAACAAATACTTTAGCTGTTCCTGCATGTAAACAAAACACTTTAGCTGTTCCTGCATGTAAACAAAACACTTTAGCTGTTCCTGCATGTAAACAAAACACTTTAGCTGTTCCTGCATGTAAACAAAACACTTTAGCTGTTCCTGCATGTAAACAAACACTTAAGCTGTTCCTGCATGTAAACAAAACACTTTAGCTGTTACTTTGAAGGGTTCTGTTGGGCCCAAAAGTCAGCCTGGATGGTCCAGGCATCATGTTTTTTCTGTCCTCCTAACCTGTGGACTGGGAACTCTGACTGACACCACTGATAACGCCTCATCTTTGTCCTACATGTCCTCTGTAGCGTGTTGACATGTTTTTAGCGTGTTGACATGTGCTCTTATGTGTTTTCAGTGCGATCTCGGGGAGCACTGCGCCATCAGGAAAGGATCTCGCATTGGGAAGATGTGCGACTGTCCTCGAGGAGCTTTCTGTAACTTCTTCCTGCTAAAGTGCCTATGAGCCAATGCAGCAGCAGTTTGAAATAAATAAACACTTAGATCCTCTGTAGTTTGTAGAAATGATCTGTGGTCCTGAAATAAACATGCTTTTTCT
The DNA here is from genome assembly GCA_038048925.1 of Garcialebias charrua. NCBI lineage: Eukaryota > Metazoa > Chordata > Actinopteri > Cyprinodontiformes > Rivulidae > Garcialebias > Garcialebias charrua. The sequence continues at coordinate 23,380 of JBBPBX010011028.1, read as the reverse complement.
TCAAAGATCAGTTCTGCGGTTTTACTGTGCAATAAAAGCAAAGTTTGGGTTTTTGAAATGAAATATATTATACTGGAGCATAAATTAGAAACAAACTTGTTTAACAATAAGAAACATCAAAGTTTACAGATAAATTTAGCTGAATCAACCGTCGACCTTTAACATAAACTCAAACATTGAACCAGTCCTGCACAGCCGAGGCTTTTAGTCCCAAACGGTTTTTATTAAAGATAATTACAGACGGTTAAACTCCTCAGGGCTGCTTGAAGTTCACGCCAACGGTGGGCTGGGTCACCTTCAGGTTGGACAGATTGCCGAAGTCCTGCGGGACAAGAGACAACAGGCCGGTGTGAGACGGGTGCAGATGAGACGTTTGTCAGGGACAGTGTCTGACAGCGTCAGGGTCTGAGAGGAACTGACAGTCCTTCAAACACGGGAAAGCTCTCAGGTTTCTCTTCCTGTAGTTTTAATAATGACCATGGCGACGAGGACGCCGGACCACCTTTCGTTACAGGAGTGGGGCACAGGTGTAAACTTCACACAGCAGATCCCTCAAACGAAAACTGAACCAAGTGGTTCCTCAGTTTACCAAAGCGTGCTATAAGAAAAAAATTAAACACGTTTTTACATCGGAAGTCCCTCTGGGTCATTTCTTCTGATGGCCTCTTCAGACTTTATTACAAAATACTTTTTAAGACTCCTGAATTTAACTTTTTATTTCTAATCCCAATGTTTCAGTTAAGAGGAACAAAGGATTTAATCACCGAGTTACAAATAAAACATTGTAATGAAAGGGACGACTACAACATTTTCTAAATAAACCATCAGCTATATAGTTTCATGTTAAATGATGGTTGTGTTGACCCCTGGAGATCTCATAATGTGAACAATATTCAACTGTTCAGACTTTTTCACGTATACAGTAGATTATTTTTTTTATAGCCACTAAACTTATGCCTAAAGTATCAAATGCTACATATCACCTAATCATTATTTTGGATCATGCTCCTCTCTTTTGATCTTCAGATCGAGCCTGGGCCTCGCTATCCCTCTCAATGGCAATTTAACACCTCATTATTATCAGACGATAAATTTCACAAATTTATTACGGACGCAATAGAGGATTTTATTGCCCTTAATGACTCTGATTCTGAACCAATTTCTAGGGCGCTCCTATGGGATTCTTTGAAGGCATATCTACATGGTCAGATAAGTTCATATTCTGCGCATGTGAGGAAATTGAGGATGTCAAAGATTCAGAAGCTTACATCTGAGTTGGAATTGGTTGACCAACAGCTTGCAGTTGCTCCATCTGATAATCTTTCAAAGCGTCGTTTGGTCTTACAAACTGAGCTGGATCTCATTACAACTAATGAGGCGGAGCGCCTTATGCTTCATTCTCGTGCTAGGCATTACGAACATGGAGACAAGCCCAGCAGATTATTAGCTCATCAATTGCGCCGTCAAGCAGCTTCACGTTCAATATGTCGTATTACAGACAGATCGGGGGTCCAGCAGGAGGACATGCAAACTATTAATTTGTTTTTCTGTATAAATCTGAACTTCCACCAGATTTGACTGATATGCATAAGTTTCTGGATGAGCTTCAGTTTCCTTCTTTACACTCAGAATTGATTGATTGATCATCTAGAATCTGGTCTGACTGTACAGGAGTTAAATACTGCTTTACAAAATATGCAAAACAATAAAGCTCCAGGACCCGATGGATTCCCTTCTGAGTTTTTTAAAGCATTTCAAGCTAAACTTATTCCTTTGCTTTATTCTGTCTATGTTGAGTCTCTGTCACTCAGCTCACTTCCCACTTCGCTAAGGCAAGCTTCTATCAGCGTTCTCTTAAAGAAGGACAAGGATCCTGATCTCTGTACCTCCTACCAGCCAATATCTTTAATGAATGTTGACACAAAGATCCTTGCAAAGGCCCTGGCTCAGAGACTTTAACGAGTCCTCCCAACAATCATCTCCAGGGAGCAAACTGGCTTCATAAAGGGGCGTCAACTTTATTACAATGTTCACACCTTGTTGAATGTTATTTATTCGAGGGAGACTTCATTAGCCGCCTGAGGTTGTCATAACAATTGACGCTGAGAAGGCATTCGATCAGGTTGAATGGAGTTACTTGTTTGTCGTTTTGGAAAAATTTGGATTTGGTAAAAACTTCATTTCGTGGATACGCCTTATTTACACTTTGCCCTGTGCCAGTATTATTACCAATACAGTAATAACCGATCCGGATATATATTTTTAAAAAAGGAGGTTGCAGACAGGGTTGCCCCGTCACCCCTTTTGTTTGCACTTGCAATAGAGCCTTTGAGTATCTTTGAGATCCTCTCCAAGTGTTAATGGAATCATCAGGAGCCATACAGAATTAAGATTGTCGTTATATGCAGATGATTTGCTTCTATATGTTACCGATCCAACAAGAACATGTCCTGCAATTGTGAAAAAATTTCAGATTCGCCCAGTTCTCAGGGTATAAAGTTTATGTTGTCAAGATTGAATGCTATCCTGTTAACCATTTGGCCCTACAACTCTCCCAATCGGATGTCCCTTTTAAGTTATGCCCTTTGGGTTTTCGATATCTTGGGGTCAACATAACCAGATCTCTGTACTCCAAACATTTCTTTCACTTTTGGTGAACATTAAAAAAGACTGAATCCCTCCCACTCTCTTTGATTGGGAGAATAAGTACTGTTGAAATGAACATCCTGCCAAAAGTTTTGTTTCTTTTTATATGTCTACCTGTATTTTTACCAAGAAGTTTTTTTTAAATCTTTAGATTCAGCTATTTGTAATTTTTTGTGGAACGGCAAAACACCCAGAGTAAGACAAAAAATACTTCAGAACTGTAAGTTTTATGGTGGTCTTTGCTTACCAAATTTTCGATTTTATTACCGGGCAGCTAATATAACCAAAATTGCTTTCTGGTCTAATCCAGTTGATATAACCTGGTGTCAATTAGAAATATATTCATGTCCCTCAGCTTCACTTTTGGCTTTGCTTACAGGTCCAACTTCTGTGAATCCCTCTGGCCAAACTAGCAACCCCATAGTTGTAGATACAGGTAGTCCCCGACTTACGAGCGCTCTTACTTACGAGGTCCCGGACTTACGAGTATGCATCTCATTAAATAAAATTATTTATTTATTTATTTTTTACTTTTTTTTTTACTTTTTATAAATGAATACATGTACAGTACTGGACAGTCACAAGCACTTAGCCTATCCTAACACAGTTAAGGAGTCAGTTGAATTGTCTCCCTCCTCCCTGCAGGCTCCATTCCCATAAAAGGAGCTAGCTCCCTTTATGTGAAAGGGAGACAATTCAACTCATTCCTTCATCTTTAAAAACTGTGTTAGGATAGGCTAAGTGCTTGGTGACTGTCCAGTACTGTACATGTATTCATTTATTAAAAAAAAAATATATATATATATATATATATTTTTTTTTTACCATGTGATCCTACTTACGAATTTTTGACATACGAGCGCCCCCTAGGGACGGAACTCGCTCGTAAGTCGGGGACTACCTGTACATTGCGAATATGGTTTCAGTTTAGGAAACAGTTTAAATTTACAGACCCCATAGTCTTGACCCCAATTTTAAAAAACCCAATGTTTACACCTGCTCTTACTGATCCAACATTCTCCTTATGGCAGAATAAAGGACTAAAATGTTTCAAAGATTTATTTAGGGAAGGGTTGTTTTGCTCTTTCACTGATTTAGCTTCCAAATTTGATCTCCCACCCTCTCATTTGTTTAGATACTTCCAGATACGAGCCTGTGCAAAATCCTTATTTCCTAACATCCCTCACTTGCCTCCTGAACAGCCGTGGAGCGAACTTATACAACTCAACTCGCTGCAAGGGTCTTTTAATTTCAAAGATTTATAATTCGATTCAATCATATGATGTGTTTTTAACCATGAACACTAAGAGAGCTTGGGAGCAGGAATCGGGGCTGTTTTTAATGATCACTGGTGGGGGAATGCTCTGATGGCCATTCATAAAACCTCTAAATGTGCCCGCCTGAGCCTGATACAGTTCAAAATGGTATTCAGATGTCATTACATGTACCGTATTCGTCGATCTATTAACACAGTTTTTTTGCTCATTTGAATGTCCTGCGTATTATACACCGAAGCGTATTATTTATGGATTTCCCCCCATATTTTTAGACCCATTTTTGGCTCTGATTCGCCGTTTTTCATTTTGGGCAAAAAATGGTGCAGTACCACTTTTGTCCGCTAGGGAGACACTTCCAGACAGTTTCTAGCTCATGTGTCCGAAAAAAGCCTCCTCTGGTCGGACTGACTCTGTCGCTGCCCGCCCCCTGCTCTGGATGTAGCTGCATTTAGCTGTGAGGTTCGCTGTTTTTGTTAGCAAGATACCGTAACTCATAAACCACACCGCAGATTTTTAAATCCAGCTGATTTGAACATTTCGTGAATTGGTTAAGCTCAGGAACCCTTGTGCTATAATGTCAGCTAAGAAATATATTTTTTTAAGCGTTTATTTAGCTAAATAAAAAGAAATAAAGCGTCCCACCCGCCTGCATGCAAATCGGCAAACTACTTTTTTAAATCCAGCTGATTTTAACATTTCGTGAAACGGTTAAGCTCAGGAACCCTTGTGCTATAATGTCAGCTAAGAAATATATTTTTTCTCGCAAAGAAATAATTGTTTTTACCGTGTTAATCTTGTGAAGTCCATCGGTGCTCGCTTCTGTGGCAGCCCTTTTAAGCAGGGCAAACGAGGCGCTGACACGTCACGTAGCGGTGACGCATAATAGATGCGTGGTAAACACCGAAGCGTATTATTTACGGATTTTTCCAAATATATTGGCAATATTGGACAAAGCGTGTTGTACACAGGAGCGTGTTAAACACCAACGAATACAGTATTCAAAATCTAGACTGGCACGGATCTACCCTAATGTAATAGATGTTTGTGACTGCTGTGGAGGCTCGCCCTGCAATCGTACACGTTTTTTTCATGCTCAGCCCTCGTGAATTTCTGGCAAATTTACTTTCATACCATATTGATCGTACTTTCGAAAACTATTGACATCTCAGCTTATACGGTTATATTCGGTCTCCCGGAGCAATATAGTCAATACTCCACAAGAGAGTTGAAGGTGATAGCTTTTACATCTATGATCGCTAAGCGTCACCTTCTCTGTAATTGGAAATCAACTAAAGCTCCATCCAGCACAATGTGGATAAATGAGGTCATGTCCTTTTTGAAAGTGGAGAAAATTAGATATACTAAAACTGGAAACTTGAACAAATTCTACTCTATCTGGCAGCCATTTATGGAATTTGTCGCCTTAATGTAGAAATATAAATTCCCCTGCACACCCAGTTCTCTTCCCCCCCCTTTTTTTTAAATTGATTTACTGATTTATTTTTTACATTTTATTTATTATTAGTTTCACCTTACCGTCTTTCACTATTGGAGGCGTTTTGTGCGTGTTCTGAGTTTCTGAAAATAGGCATGTTAGAGTCAAAGGTGTGAATAGTTTGTTTATCCTCAACACTTTTATACCCTCGAATATGTAAATACCTTTGTTCTATATGCAGAAATATCAATAAACATATGAGAAGAAAAAATAAAAAAGATAATTACCGTACAGACGGTTAAACTCCTCGGGGCTGCTTGAAGTTCATGCCAACGGTGGGCTGGGTCACCTGCAGGTTGGACAGATTGCCGAAGTCCTGTGGGACAAAAGACAACAGGCCGGTGTGAGACGGGTGCAGATGAGACGTTTGTCAGGGACAGTGTCTGACAGCGTCAGGGTCTGAGAGGAACTGACAGTCCTTCAAACACGGGAAAGCTCTCAGGTTTCTCTTCCTGTATTTTAATAATGACCATGGCGACGAGGACGCCGGACCACCTTTCGATACAGGAGTGGGGTACAGGTGTAAACTTCACACAGTAGATCCCTCAAATGAAAACTGAACCAAGTGGTTTTACGTTCTTCAATTTACCAAAACGTACTATAAGGAAAAAAAATTAAACATGTTTTTTAGGGGTGCAGGAAAAAAAATATATATAATCGATTTTTTAAAGAATCTAGATTCTTACCCCGGAATTACACCACATGCGTTACGGCTCCGCCCCGCTCCGGTCCGACCTCCGCAGCAAATACGCACCCATTATAATCAATGACAGAATTTACACTGGCTCCGCACGGCGGCGGCGAGCTGCGGAGAGCGGACGGCAGTCCGTCAAAATTAGAAATTTTTCTATTTCTGCCGGATGACGGAGCTGTGCCGGAGTCAACTTTTGAAGATTACGTCGCACCAACAGGAAAAGGAACGAGCACAACTTCCGTATTTACAAAATAAAATCACCACGGGCGGACTAATCCTAGCTCTATACGGATTTATTTGTACAAAAATGCTGTCAAACTATCATTTATGACTATTCTATGACTAAACTATTATATTTATGACTATGACTACGCCTACAAACGCAATACAAGAAATAAATAAATAAAAACGTATTTTATTCTGAAATGTAAACATCACTTCCTGTTGCTCAAACCATGTAGCTTATTTACGAGAGAAGATCAAGGCAGCAGTCTCTCTACAGTTGTTCTCCTTCTTCCACCGAATGAATTGTTTTGTTCTGACTTCACTTGATTTATCGCGCGATCTCGCACGTGTCTCGGAGCGGCGCATCCAGGCGGACCTGAGTGGAGCGGAGGCAGTGGGCTTTGGACTCGCTCAGCTGCGACCTGCGGACCGGAGCGGGGCGGAGCCGCGTGCAGTGTAAAGCCGGGGTT
>JBBPBX010011028.1:0-16493 GCA_038048925.1 Garcialebias charrua | reverse complement strand
AAACCCAATAGATAAAGAAAATAAAACCATATCTCATAGTATATGAAAGAATACATAAAATGAAAGGTGGCAGAAAGAAGAAGAAATCTTATTTTATCTGCCCCTTTTTTCAAAAACAAAAGAAGTTCAATCAATTTAAACAATAATCTTCTATAAGAAAGAGCAAAAAGCTAACCTAATACAGGTATTCCCCGATTTACGAGCGAGATCCGTCACTAGGGGGCGCTCGTAAACCGGAAATCTCGTAATTTGGAACGGCCGCCATTTCCTTCGTAAACCCGGAAGTCCGCTCGTAAATTGGAACGGTTTTCGCCAGCGCACCTAAAAACACTCTATTTTCATCTAAAAACTACTTTTGAGTGCATAAAAATGATCGGAAACGTGTGTTTATATGCTTAACTTGCTAACTGTAGTGAAAAAACACATGAAAACTCAGTATTTTTTTCGTTTTTTCCAAAAATTCGCAGCTCGTAAGTCTGGGACCTCGCAGATCAGAGCGCTCGTAATTCGGGGACTACCTGTACTGTACAGGTTATTTAAGTTACAGAATTTAATGCATTCCTGTATTATTTGTTCCTATTTTTTTGGTATAAATATCAAACGATGCAAAAAATTTGTTACAATAAGGAACCTAAAATTATTGTTTTAAAGACCGTGTAAAGTGAATTTCAACATTTTCTTCAATAAACATTATAAATGTCGTAATTGTAATCTTGTAAATGAGTAAAAAGTCTCAAAATTGTAGCTCAATTAATTTTGGAGTTATAGATCAAACTGTGTATAAACATATTTCTCTTTCAGGATTTTTTAGGCGTGGTTTAAATGTGACCGCGTTTCGTCACGCGGTCCTCATTAGTATAGCCCCACCCCCTGCAGCTCCAGCCGTATAAATGCGTTCTTCGGTGGAGCCGTTCACTCGCTACCGACCGTCTCCCTCCAGTACTGGCGTGCTGCTGGAGCGACCACATGCCACCTGCACAGTGTGTGTGTGTGTGTGAGAGGCGATCAGACCCCGCATGCGATGTGACCGGGTCGCGCGCGCGTGTGTGTGTGAGGCGATCAGACCCCGCATGCGATGTGACCGGGTCGCGCGCGCGCGTGTGTGAGAGGCGATCAGACCCCGCATGCGATGTGACCGGGTCGGACCGCGAGTCCGCTCATCTTCTAAAATAGCGCTGATTATAACAGCGGAGTTATGTGTCCTCAACTTTAAAAACATAACCAGAGTTGTTAGTGCACTAAAAACAGCGTAACTCTTGGAAAAAGAAGCTGCTGGAAGCCAGAACTCAGATAAAAACGGAGCAGGTGGATCTCTGCTTCCCCCGTATGCCTCCCCACACAGCTCAGCTCTGAAGGGGGCTGGACACGGCGCAGTACTGCGCTGAAACCACGCCCACGCACTGACACGCCCCTAGCGTCCCAGGGCAAGGCAAAATCATGTTTTTTCATAATAATAATAATAATTTAATAATAATTTGTCACATTTGTCATCTGTGTATGTTTCCCATACTTGACAGACGAAATTGGTCTTCTGCCTTTAACCCAACCACCACCAGGTGGTGCAGCGAGCAGCCGTAGTCAGCGCTCGGGGAGCTGGAGAATTAGATGTGCACTCATAGACACCCCAAGGTGTATAGTGGCCGGGGCGCGAACCCGCGTCCTTCGGGTCCCAAGTCAAAAGCCTTAGCCACTACACCATCTTGGCTCCAATGATTTTTGACATTTAATTTTATAAGGAAAACAATGTTTTTAATCAGTCAGATTTATATGGGTGATTAATAACACATATTTATGCCATGTGACAAACTAAGAACACAAATTTAATTTCACTTTACACGGTCTTTAAATAAATGTTCCATTTGTTTACATTGTTGTTTAGTCTTTTCAGCTTGTCAGTTACAAAACTGAAACTAAATTTATGACCAATTTAATAGAAAAATAATTTCTGAATCAAAAATTGTTTCTGAATTGAAAAATCGATTTTGAATCGAATCGTGACTCCAAAAATCGGAATCGAATCGATTCTCCAGACACAGAGATTCGCACCCCTAATGTTTTTACACTGGAAGCCCCTCTGGGACATTTCTTCTGATGGCCTCTTCAGACTTTATTACAAAATACTTTTTAAGACTCCTGAATTTAACTTTTTATTTCTAATCCAAATGTTTCAGTTGGAACGGAAGAGGAACAAAGGATTTAATCACAGAGTTATAAATAAAAAAATTAAATGAAAGTGACGATTACATTTTCTAAATAAACCATCAGCTGGTGGTGACACTGAACACATCCCTCGAAAAATAAAAACAACCATCAGCCGCTGAGATTAGCCATCGTTAAGGCTCGGATATAGTCGCGCTTTGGTCCGCAAGCTGGAGCGCGCGTGCTGCGCGCGCACTGTGCCGTGCGGCTTCATGCGTTTATAGTGTAGCACGGCAGCGCATGGCAAAGTGCTGTTCTTTTACTGACCAGCAGGTGGCAGTACTCTCTAAAACCTGTGCATATGTTGCAAGAAAGGGTGTAGAAGAAGAAATCTACCGTAGAAGAAGAACTGTTTGAAATCACACAACAAAACAAATGGCTTTCTGCTCGCTCGGGGAATTTAATACTTTGTATCACATAAAAAACATTCCTCCATGCGTCGCGACGCCGTTTCCACGACCACAGCGGCGCAGACAGCTGCAGGCTCTGGCGTGAAGGCTGTCGGTGAGGTCCCTACCCGACCTGTCAATCAATTTGGTGCGCGCGCTAGGCTTGCGGAGCTTCAAAATCTGGGAGGTGCACGACCACGCGCGAAACCAACGCGCTGGCCAAAGCGCGGGGGCGGGGACTATGCGATTGCGTCACTTTTCGCGCGCGCACCCTCGCGCCCTATGCGACGCGTCAACTATATCCTAAGCTTGAAGATGCTTTCTTCGCTTTGTAAACACTTTGTTGTCCTGATCCGAGTCGTGTTCGGTTCACTAACCTGCTGGAGTTAAAGAATGAGTTCAACACGCGACGCTGCCAGCTGGTGTTCAGATGTAGCTCGTCCGATTGTTTTACAGTACAGGTAAAACATAAATGTTTTTTTCCCCCTCTTTCGTTCCGTTTGTTAGAAACAGAGAAATTCTCTGTTCTCCTTGGACCTTCAATAGCCTATATGCCACGGGGGGGCGTGACGTACTTCCGGCAAAATGCAACACCTACCCGCCACTTCCGGTTCCCATCCACCTCCGCTGTTGTCAGCGTTAGCTCCTAGTAGCCTACCATGACAACGAGCCGAAACGGGAAGCGGCTGCGCGCTACCGGCACTACACGTGAGTACCGTTGTGTCCGCCCACCGGTGGGAACAGCTGTTCCGCGGGGGGGTTTCGGCGAACATTTATCGCGGCTATCCGTAGGGGGAACGTCGCCATAATTTTATATGGTTTTATATGTGTATAGAGTTGTTATTGGTGTGTATGCCGATGTTTTATTAATTGTATTTAGTCATTTATGTTCGTGTCTTTCCCGCTAACCGGAAGTGCGCCGTCTGTGTAATGACTGCGGAGGTGCTGGAACGGAAGTCCGTGGCATATAGGCTATTGGATCTTGGCGGTTCTGACCTGCTGCAGCCAACCGCAGCTCTGGTCATGGCTGTAACCATGACAACTGTTAACATACTGATCGTCTTCAGCTGCTGTCACAAACTTTAGTTCAGTCTCTAACGATCCTTCAGACGGGCCCAGAACTAGAACTGAACTTCTGTGTCACAGGATTTATCGTGTGATACAAGTTTTCAGATTTATCTTCATTAAACATCAGTTATCAAGTTAAACAAACGGTGTTTCTTCCTAAATGATTAGTTAATTACAGATTTAAATGAAAGTACGGTAGTTCAATTAAAGTGTCTATGTTAAAGAAGTGTGAAAACTCACCAGCAGCTTCAGCATCTCCTTCGTGTCGGGATCGACTTCTATCAGTTCATGGTCCAGAGCAGACACCTGCACAGGTAAACAGGCACCAGAACATCAGTTTGATCTCACCTGAGACCAGTCAGCAGAGACAGGAATCCAGCTGCTGCTCTGGATCTAACCACGTCCAGATTTAACCAAGTGAAACCTCAGCATCTAACTTTAGCTGTCTGAAGGTTCTGTCTGAGAGCGCCAGGGTTCAGAAGGAACAGGAAGTCCGCTGAACACGGGAAAATGCTCTCGGGTTGATGTTCCTGTTTTTCAATGACCTGACGACCAACACGCCATGATCACTTTCGATACAGGAGGAGCAGACAGGAAGTGGAGCCAGCAGAGAAATTTAAACTAAAAAAATAAGAGCTCTGATGAATGGATGAGCTTCTGGTTGCAATCCTTCAGATTTAACATTATTCCATCCTTTAATCACGACTTGACGAGAGAAAATGAGCAACAAAATAAAAAGACAACTTTATGTTTTAAGTATTAAGAGTCTAAAGAGCTCAAACAAGCTGGCTGTTATTAAAACAAATCAAATATTCAAAGTATACACGATAAATTATACACCAAAGTAACGCTCATCACAGGGTCCGAAAGCAGTTGAGTTTATAATCTCAGCAGAACGGAGACCATCATCATCGTCCACTGACCTCAGGAACGTAGTTGTCCCTCCTCTCCCTCTCCTCCTCCTGCAGCTTGATGGAGATTCCTCTGACTGGACCCCTCTGGATCCTCTTCATCAGATGCGTCACATACCTGGCGGACCAAAGACACGGGTTCAAACCCGCCTGCTCAGATCGACCCCTCTGTGGTAAACTGGCCCACACACACCTCGGTCACACCGTGACGACTCACCCAGCGATTTTGTTGCGAAGCTTCTTGCTCGGGATGATGGCGATCTCCTCACACACCCGCTTGTTGGTGTGGAAGTCGTTTCCCAGCCGGGTGTAGTATTTCTCAATGATGACCCTGGCGGCCTTCTTGACCGTTTTGGTCCGGACTCGTCCCTGCAGACAAAATTTAAACGTTTTGAAGATGATCAGCCTGAAAGTTGCTCAGGGAATTGGACAGTGAAGCCAACTGTAAGTTGACCGTGACAGAAAAAAAAACATGCTTTAAACTAGGGCTGAACAATTAATTGCATTTGCAATATCGCAATATGATAAAATAAGATTTTCTAATCGCGAAGGCTGCAATTTGACTGGTCACGTGACACATCTTTATAAACACTAAAAAAAAAAAAAGACCAAAGACATTTACGATGGTTGCATGGCTAGAATGACAACAACCAGTGCTTCGACTTCAAGTAAGCAAAGTATCAGCCGACAGGGATCACTGACCGAACTGCACTTCAAACTAATTTTTTTTATATCTATTTATTAACTGTCATGTGAAGTTCAGACAGTAGTTAGGAAGTTCACTTAACATGTTTACTATTATGTTTATGAAAGAAAAAATAGAAATTGTGAAAAGAAAAGGCATAGATATGTTTGCTTTATTGTAATCTCTGCTTTAAATAGATCTGACATTGTTTATTATAAAACAGATTGATTTATTGTTTCTGTTTGTTGAAAAATACTTTAAGATATTAAAAAATAAAAGCGTTTTAAATTGAAATTGCAATTTATAGAATTTTTTTTGCAACAAGACAGCAGCAGCAGACTTTCAAAGCTGCGTTAGTAGAAATGAAGCATGATACATAAAATAGTTTAGACTCAAAAGTCACAACTATTCTGTAAATTTTAGTTTTTAATCAAAGAGCTCGTACTTTTTTAAAATTCAGACCTTAAAATAGCTTTGCAGATCTGATCCACCTGTCAGGATCATTGAAGAAAACTTTAAATCAACAGTGTTTATTAAAGGTGTCTTTTACACCTGCAGCTCGGAAACTCACAGATCGGCGCTCCGGCTGCTGCTGTTCGGTTACAGAACCCGCAGCCTCCCGGTGAAACCCGGAGCTCCTGGAGGTTCTGCTCAGCGGTCATTTAAAACATTAGCAGAAGTGACCTCCATGCTACTCTGCCATCTCCTCTGCCTGAACAGAGGAGCAGAAAAAGCGAGTGGCGGTTCCAATAAAACTGCAAATAATCCGGTCGGTTCGCGCCATTGAACGGCAATACAAGAACAGCGGAATGAACGGAACCTTCCTGAGTTCGGGAACGAGCGTTTCGTGGAGCTTCAAGCGTCAAAACCGGAGGATTGAATCAGATAAAACAGAATGTGATGAGAATGTCACCCACCATGTTGGATCGGCCTGGAAAAAGAGGCCGAGGACGCTTCCGGTGGAAGTTTAAACGCGCTGGCGGAAGTAGAAACAACTGCAGCGTCCCTTGGTGGCCACAGGCTGCAACTACATCAAAATGGACATTCTAGATCAAGTTCAAGTCTAAGTCAAAGTCAACTTTATTGTCAGAACTGCAATATGTACAGGACATACACAGGATTGAAATTGCGTTTCTCTCAGTCCCTTGGTGCAACAGTAACCATTTAAACACTGAAACAGCAGTGGTGTAGATATAAAAGTAGTGTAAATGTAAACAGTAATAAATGTAAACAGTAGTAATAAATGTAAACAGTATTAATAAATGTAAACAGTGAATGTAAACAGTAGTATGACTATAGGCAGTAATGTAATACAAACATTAGTGCAAATATGAGAAGTAGTGCAAACTGAATGAGCACATGACCGAGAGTTTAGTGAATAACCCGTTTGATGACACAGAGTCCAGTGTTAAAATCTTTGTGTTGTGTGGTAATGTGTGAGAAAGTTTTTTGTGTTAAGGCAGTTCAAATGGGAGGGGAGGCAGAGCAGGCAGAGTGTTTAGCATCCTGACTGCCTGATGAACAGAGCTGTCTCTCAGTCTGCTGGTTCGAGCCTGGAGACTCCTCAGTCTCCTCCCTGATGGCAGCAGTCTGAAGCAGCTGTGTAGTGGGTGTGTGGGATCACCTGCCATGCAGTGGGCTTTCCGAGTGAGGCGGTTGCTGTGTAAGTCCTGCAGTGAGGGGAAGGAGGTGCCGACGATCTTCTCAGCTGCTCTCCTTTTTCCATATCTGTTTGACCTTCATCCGGAGACGGATGAGCGCGGCCGCGCAGAACATGTCATGTGTTTGGAAATGCTGCAGCTTGCATACTCTCCCTCTCTGGACGACTGTGCTACATAATCACGTTGTATTAATTAACTGGTGCAATGTTAATAAATAAATCTCTTATCTTATCTCTTATCTCTCACGATGCGCTGGAGGCTCTTGCGGCAGGATGCAGTACATGCACCAAACCACACCGTGATGCAGCTGGTCAGGACACTTTCTATGGCACCTCTGTAGAAGGTGCACATGATGGGGGTTGAAGCTCCAGCCCTTTTCAGCTTGCGGAGAAAGTAGAGACGCTGGTGAGCCTTCTTGGCCAGTGATGCAGTGTTCCTGCTCCAGGACAGGTCCTTTGAGACGTGCACTCCCAGGAACTTGGTGCTGTCCACTCTCTCCACTGCGGTGCTGTTGATGGTCAGAGGGGCATGTTGGGCATCCCTCTTCCTGAAGTCCACAACAATCTCCTTTGTCTTCTCCACGTTGAGAGTGAGATTGTTGTGTCCGCACCACAAGGCCAGGCGGCTCACCTCGTTCCTGTAGTCCGTCTCATCGTTGTTGCTGATGAGACCTACCACTGTTGTGTCGTCCGCAAACTTGATGAAGTGGTTGGAGCTGTATGATGGTGTGCAGTCGTGTGTTAGCAGGGTGAATAGAAGGGGGCTCAGCACACATCCTTGTGGGGCCCCTGTGTTCAATGTGATGGTGCTAGATGTGTTACTCCTGACCCGTACTGTCTGTGGTCTCCCGGTCAGGAAGTCTAGCAGCCAGTTACACATTGAGGTGTTCAGTTGAAGTTTATGTTGTGTTTATTTGTTATATGCCAGATTAACACAAGGTTAACAGTGAAATGCTCATGATGATCTGGCAAAAATCATTGCAGATATGTTCTTGTTTTTGATTTTGTACATCTACCTTGTGGTGTTTTGCTAGTTTTGATACTTTGCATTTCACTTTCTATTTCTCTCCTATGTTTTTTTTTTCTTTTTCTGTTGTTTGTTGTTTAAGGAAATTCTACCATTGCTGTTCATCATAGTTTGTAGCAGGTCGCTTTTGTAAATGAGCCCTCGAGGCTCAATGAGATTTGCCTGACTAAATAAAGGTTGAATGAATGATGAGAAGAACCGATTAGACTTGCTAAAAACAAAGAACAAGCAAAATACTAAAGCATGCAATAACGGTACAATATAGAGTATGAAAAGGTAATTATGTACAGTATATTTACAAAGTCCTAAAGAGAGATGGTAAACAACAAAATGGTAGAATTTCAGTGCAAGCAGGATGTATTTTTATGAGTAAGTATTTCAAGGTAGTAATATAAGCGTAAATGCACATAATTGCACATAACAAGTGAGTGACATTGAGATTGAATTATGGTAAGGTAGATGCATAGATACTGTATCATAAATGATAAAGCCACATAGTGCAGCAGCGGTAAACATATTAGCTGCCACAAGCGCAAAGTTATTGCCAGTTGTTCAGTGTTATTTACAGTATCAAGAGTTCAGTAACTTGTGGATAATAACCATCCTTTAGTCTTTAGTCAAAGTCAAAGTCAACTTTATTGTCAGATCTGCAATATGTACTGTACAGGACATACACAGGACCGAAATTGCGTTTCTCTCAGTCCCTCGGTGCAACAGTAAACATCTAAACATTGAAACACTGAAACATATAATAATAGACATAAGCATAAAATAGTAAAACTAACACTGTCCTGAGTTTTTTTTTTTTTTGCATAGCGGTGCAAGAGCATGAAAATCCACACCAACTCTAAAACTAAAACATTAAACATTTAATGAACATAATACTGTCCTGAGTTTTTGCATACTAGCACAAAAAAAAGAGTATAAAAAGTATAACTAAAATAAACTAAAGGTTTCTAGCATTGACATTTGCAAAGTGGCAAAGCAGCGTATGAGTCAATGTACACAGTATATGTATGAGGTAGTAGTTGATGTTGTTATAGAGGCAAAAAGTGGCATATGCAGTAAGGCACATTGGGCATCCCTAAATAAGACCGTTCAGAGCACACTGTATATGTACCAGCAGTGGTGTAGATATTAGAGTAGTGTAAATAAATGTAAACAGTAGTAATTACATGTAAGCAGTAGTAATAAAAGTAAACAGTATTAATAAATGTAAACAGAGAATGTAAACAGTATTATGATTATAGGCAGTGATGTAATACAGACATTAGTGCAAGTATGAGAAGTAGTGCAAACTGTATGAGCACATGACCGAGAGTTTAGTGAAAAACTTTGTGTTGAGTGATAATGTGTGAGAAAGTTTTAGTGTTAAGGCAGTTCAAATGGGAGGGGGGGCAGAGCAGGCAGAGTGTTTAGCATTCTGACTGCCTGATGAACAGAGCTGTCTCTCAGTCTGCTGGTTCGAGCCTGGAGACTCCTCAGTCTCCTCCCTGATGGCAGCAGTCTGAAGCAGCTGTGTAGTGGGTGTGTGGGATCACCTGCCATGCGGTGGGCTTTCCGAGTGAGGCGTTTGCTGTGTAAGTCCTGCAGTGAGGGCAAGGAGGTGCCCACGATCTTCTCAGCTGCTCTCACAATGCGCTGGAGGCTCTTGCGGCAGGATGCAGTACATGCACCAAACCACACAGTGATGCAGCTGGTCAGGACACTTTCTATGGCACCTCTGTAGAAGGTGCTCATGATGGGGGTTGAAGCTCCAGCCCTTTTCAGCTTGCGGAGAAAGTAGAGACGCTGGTGAGCCTTCTTTGCCAGTGCTGCAGTGTTCCTGCTCCAGGACAGGTCCTTTGAGACGTGCACTCCCAGGAACTTGGTGCTGTCTACTCTCTCCACTGCGGTGCTGTTGATGGTCAGAGGGGCATGTTGGGCATCCTTCTTCCTGAAGTCCACAACAATCTCCTTTGTCTTCTCCACGTTGAGAGTGAGATTGTTGTGTCCGCACCACAAGGCCAGGCGGCTCACCTCGTTCCTGTAGTCCGTCTCATCGTTGTTGCTGATGAGACCCACCACTGTTGTGTCGTCCGCAAACTTGATGAAGTGGTTGGAGCTGTACGATGGTGTGCAGTCGTGTGTTAGCAGGGTGAATAGAAGGGGGCTCAGCACACATCCTTGTGGGGCCCCTGTGTTCAATGTGATGGTGCTAGATGTGTTACTCCCGACCCGCACTGTCTGTGGTCTCCCGGTCAGGAAGTCTAGCAGCCAGTTACACATTGAGGTGTTCAGCCCCAGACTGTCCAGTTTAAGGATGAGCTGTTGGGGGATGATGGTGTTGAATGCCGAGCTGAAGTCGATGAACAGCATTCTAACATAGGAGTCCTTCGTGTCCAGATGTGTGAGAGCTGTGTGAAGGGCAGAGGAGATGGCATCGTCGGTTGAGCGATTAGGTCGGTATGCAAATTGGAAGGGATCCAGGGAGTCAGGGAGGACAGATGTGATGCTTTTCATGACTAGCCGTTCAAAGCACTTCATCAGGATGGGGGTGAGTGCTACTGGGCGATAGTCATTGAGGCATGCGGGCGTTGCCTTCTTTGGGACAGGGATGATGGTGGTGGCTTTGAAACAGGTGGGGACGATGGCCTGGCTCAGTGAGATGTTAAAGATGTCCGTGAAGACCGCTGCGAGTTCCCCTGCACAGTCCTTCAGCACACGACCAGGTATGTTGTCAGGACCAGAGGCCTTCCGGGCGTTAATCTTGATGAATGATCGCCTTACGCTGTCTGAGGACAGCGTCAGCACCTGGCCATCAGGAGAGGGGGGGAGTTTATGTGCTGGTGTGCTGTTACTTGCCTCGAACCGAGCAAAGAACTCATTCAGTTCATTCAGCGCAGAGGCTGAGCTGTCACAGGTCTGGGGGGGTGGTTTGTAGTTTGTGATGGTCTGTATTCCCTGCCACAGACTGCGTGTATCCCTGCTGTCCTTGAAACGGTGAGCTATTTTCCCAGAATACTGCTTCTTTGCCTTTCTGATGCCCCGGTCCAGGTTGTTTCTGGCTGCCCTCAGGCCCACCTGATCTCCCGCTTTGAAGGCAGCATTCCTGGCTTTCATGAGTCTGTGAACCTCAGCTGTCAGCCATGGCTTCTGGTTAGCCCGAACAGTGATGGTTTTAAGGTTGGTTACATCATCAATGCACTTGGTGATGTATGAACATACAGTGTCTGAGTACTCCTGGAGACATAAGTTGTTGTTTGTGGTAGCAGCTGTAGCAGCTTTATGTGCACAATGGCAGATTCCTGTATTGGCTGCGGGTCCTTGTGCTGGGTGGGTGTGGTCTTTAATGATGCTGCGTGCTTTATGCAGACATCGGCTGTGGTAGATGTCCTGGATGGTGTGGAGACTGCTACCAGTGATGTCCTCTGCTGTTTGCACCACCCTCTGTAGAGCTTTCTGGCGCTGACTGGTGCAGTTTCCGTACCACCCTGTGATGCAGCCTGTCAACAGGCTCTCAATGGTGCACCTATAGAAGTTTGTGAGGATGCTGGTGTTCATACCAAACTTTTTTATCTTCTTAGGAAGTAGTCTTTGTCGGGCTTTCTTGACCAGTGTCTGTAAAGTCCAGGGCAAATCTTCAGTAATGTGAACACTGAAGAACTTAAAGCTGTTGACTTTCTCCACCTCAGCCTTGTTATGTTGATGGTGGAGTGCTGGCCTCCACGCTGCTACCTGAAGTCCACTATCATCTCCTTCGTTTTGCTGACATTCAGAGAGATGTTACAGTATTTTCCTGACACCAGCTGACAGGCAGATATACAAATAACATGCTTTTATGTGCCAATAAAATATTAAACAATTATAAAATCTATTTTCCATTAATGTCTCTTCAGTACAGATTTACAGGTAAAATTATACGGACCTGTCTTTGATAAAGTGTACACAGCTATTTAATATAAAATATATATAAAACAAAAGAATTGTGAAATATGTTGGGATTGTAAAATAAACATTTGTGTCAGTGTTAGGATAATTTAATATAATCTCTTTCACTGACTAAATAAATAAGCCACACAGGAAGGAGTAGATCTCTTTCCTAACTCCAGGACCAGGTTTAATCTTGTAAGATGGAACAGTTGAAACACAAGCAGGCCAGATGTTTACATGTTACGTTGTCTCCAAATCTGCTCAAAAAGAGAATAAAAAGTGACTTTTTATTATTTTATCAGAGGCGCTGCCTACCAGCTTAGACCTTGAGTTTATCAGGTAAAAGCTCCACGCTTCTGCAACACCAGACAAAACGACTCAACACACACATGGTTCATATACATTTAACATTAATAAGTGAAAAAACATCTGTGACATTTCACATCTTCCATTAGTCCTTTTACTTTGAGCTCCTGTTTATTTGAGCTTCTCTCTATTAAAAATACATATTTTCATAAATCAGAGCAGGATGAACTCTAATGTGGACACTAAATCTGTTTCTAGCAGAAATGTTCACTTGGACACTGAAGTCTGTCCTTTTAAAAATGTTTCAAGAGAATTGTATCTAACAAACTAAACTACGAACTATATTCAAATGTACTTTTTCTGCATGAAGTCTTAATCTGAGTGTGAAAACTTCAATTTGATTTATTGGATGATTGATGGATGGATGGCATTCATCATCTGATAAGTTTAGCATTCAGAACATATTTCAGTTCTCAGGCGGATCACAGAGCAGCTACAAAACACAACACAGAAATCATCTAAAAAAATCATTTCACGTTTATTTCAAACAGAATCACATTTTTACAACAAATAAAATAATCTGTGATAAAAAAGGTAAAAACAGTTTTCCCTGAATAATCGATTAAACTGCTGATCTCAAACTTTCAGATGAAAAATAAAAACAGTTGTCACAGAAATCAGATTTTTGTTTCAGCTTCTCTACATTCATGTTTTTATCTATTAAAGGGACATTCCAACATTTTATAAGAACACAGAGGATGACTGTGATCTGGACAATCTGTGAAACAGCTCCAGAGCCTCGACGTCTT
The DNA here is from genome assembly GCA_038048925.1 of Garcialebias charrua. Classification (NCBI taxonomy): domain Eukaryota; kingdom Metazoa; phylum Chordata; class Actinopteri; order Cyprinodontiformes; family Rivulidae; genus Garcialebias; species Garcialebias charrua. The sequence goes on along the minus strand of JBBPBX010011028.1, from coordinate 3,527 downwards.
GAAAGGACCACTTCGACTTGTCTGCCTCAGAAACCGACATGAAGGAGTTCACTGTCATCAACAAACGCCATGTTTGTCAAATTTAACCCGACTCAGCCGTCCTCCTGTACACTTTAAGGCAAACATTTATCTTTAGAGCACATTTAAAATTTAAAACCAACTAAATTTGACCGAAACGATTTTCAGTTGAATCAAAAAACAGAATTTAAAAAATATATATTTAAAAAAATAGTTTAATAAAATCAAAAATAGAACAAAATTTGATCTGCTGTGAACTTTATCAATGTCTGAATGTTCAAAGATCACTACCTGCTGCCCAAAGCCCTGTGTCTGTTAGCAAAATATCTTGTGAACCACTGGATGGATTTTAATGATTTTTTAAAAGAAATAATTAAGACCTATCTTTTTTTTACAATTTATTAACTTTGGAGTCAACTTTACATTCACTGCACCGAGGTGATGAAGTGCACATCCATCTGTTTCAAAAAGAAAGTTTAATTAAAGTCTGAATTAAGTGCATTTACATTTTAAAACGATTTTAAATAAAAAACAAATTAAAAACAAGTCGAACTTGCATATTGTCGGTTTGATGAGACGCTGTCATGGCAATGGGAGCGGCACCAGCACGTCCACGTAGTTGACAGGAAGGAGGCCCGACCGGCCGCCCAGCGAGCCCTCGTACCAGTTGCTGTCGACCCGGCCGGTGAGGACGATGATGTCACCCTCGCTGAACCGCAGCTCGCTGGCGTGGTTCGGTTGGAAGGAGTACACGGCACGGCAGCAGGGCTCGTCCGGGACCAGCCCGTCCAGGAACGGCTTCCTGTCAGCTGGGGGGCGGGGCAAAGACAAAATAAAATCCGACGTTGAATTAAAGACGATAAATCTTTCATCTGAAGCTTCCTGTGGATAATCTTAAAGGAGCAGCTGCTCCTGCTTGCCTAAACAGAAATTTTATTCTTTTATTTTGTAGCAAAAACCCTGGAAGGATCGTCTTCGTCTTGAGGACAACGTGTTGTGGGACTTGGACCTATCGGCGAGCTTCTAAACCAAAACAACGTTTGTCTCTGATTTGGATCGTTTCAGTTTGTTGGAACCATCGAGGTGGAAACGTCGTAAAGGTCTGATTCCTGGAGTTCCTCTCCAGGACTTTCAGAAGCTTTTCCAGGTTGAACTTTTCAGACGGATTGAATTTTAATCTGGAACATTGTTTTTCTGGTTCAAACTCCAACTCTAACCTCCAGATCTGAGCCGTGTTGGACTCGTGTTCAGAACTTTTGTCTGACGTTCGAGTTGAATCAGGCAAAATCTTTGGAACTCGTTAACAGGAAGTTAGTCTTTATCTGAAAGTGTCAAAATAAAAGCCCTGACATAATAAGACCACGTGTGTGTATTCTCACCGGGAACAAGCCTGTCAGGGCTACCGGGTCCTGATGGTACCACCGAGATCTGTTCCCCTGCTGTAAAAAAAACAGGACGACACAAATAAATCAGCCTAAACATTAGGACCACCTGCCTGCAACTGAACAGTTCTGACCCGTGTCTTCATGGACTCCTGAGGTTTTAAAGACAGAAAATTTACTTCCTGCCTTTTAGACTCCACCTCCTGACAGGTAACTATGGTCACGGTGGTCATAACGTTTTGGCTGATTGGTGTTAGAAGGAGACCTGCAGAAAGTGAAGCAGTGCCTGATGGCTGCTGGTAGAGCCCCACAGTACTGTCCAGGACGCCTCGCAGCCGTTTGGATCGGAACCGCCTCTCCGGTCTGTTACTGGCAGCAGTCAACCTGATGGGGAACAAATAAACAACAGATAAACAACAAATAAACAAGGAACCAAACTTTTAAAGATTTTAAAAGTTAAATAAACTGACCCCTAAACATTTACAGTTTGGATCAGAGAGAATTTTAAATAATTTGGATTGAGCTATTTTATTAAAATGTACTTTATTTATTTTATGTTCTTTTTCTGATGATCTATGGTAAAAAATATATATTTTAGTTTGTTTTATTTTTATTTCACTGCTAACTATTTATGACAGCTTTGAAGTAGTATTTTTATTTTGTATGCTTTGTGTTCATTTTAGTTGTTTCTTTACTTTTATTCTTTTATATTTCTGTGTGTATTTGTTTAGTTTGTTCTAGGGTTGTACTTGTTGTGTTTTATTTATCATTTATTTGTATGTTTTTATTTAGACTTTTTTAAAAACTAATTGTTCTGATTTCTAAATTGATACTTTTTGATTGGTTAGTTTATTTGTTTTTGTTTTTTGTATTAATTGTATATTTTTTCTTCATGATCTGAGGCAGACAAAGTAAATACACGTTTTTATTAATGTTTCTAAAACCTAAATTAAAAATCTTGAAAAGAATTAAAATATTTCTTAACTCAGAGTCAGAGTCAGAGAGTCTTTATTGTCATTTGCACCGCATGTGGTACATGTGATGAAAACGAGATTATGTACACGAGGTCCCAGTTACATCCAACAACAAATGCAAGAGAAAAACAGTAATAACATCTAGAACTAAGAAAAACATCAACTAGTAATACACTAAGCCTAATATAGTGGGAATAAACAGCAGCACGAACATGAGTTTGTATGAGCAGATGGTCACAGATGAACACAGATGAACACAGCAACAAGAAAACAGATCAGCATCAGTATGATGTGATATTTTGCAGTGTTTATTTTTTATTTTATTTTTATTTATTCATGAGTCTAACAGCCTCAGGGTAGAAGCTGTTCCTCAGTCTAGTGGTTCTACACTTGATGCTCCTCAACCTCCGTCCTGAGGGGAGTGGGGCAAAGAGTGAGTGTGCTGGATGAGTGAGGTCTTTCATGATGCAGGTGGCTCTTTTCCTGCATCTGGAGGTGTAAATGTCTGTGATTGTGGGGAGACTGACTCCAACAGACTTCTGTGCAGCCTTCACCACTCTCTGCAGAGCTTTCCTCTCTTCAACTGTGCAGCCTCCATGCCACACGTTGATGCTGGAGCACAGGATGCTCTCCACTGCACACCTGTAGAAGGAGGTGAGGACTGGGCTGCTCAGACCAGCTCGTCTCAGCCGTCTGAGGAAGTAGAGTCTCTGATGACCTTTCTTGATCAGGCTGGTGGTGTTGTTGCTCCAGCTGAGGTTATCATTCATGTGTACACCCAAGTATTTGTAGCTGGAGACCACTTCCACTGCAGACCCACCTATTTTCAGTGGGGCGTGGGTGTGTTTGTTCCTTCTGAAGTCCACAATCATCTCCTTTGTCTTCTTCACATTCATGTGAAGATTATTCTCTTTGCACCAGCTCTCCAGGTGTTCCACCTCCTGTCTGTAGCTGGACTCATCATTGTTTGTGATGCATCCCACCACCGCTGTATCATCTGCAAACTTAACAATATGACAGCCTGGAAGTGTGGCTGTACAATCATATGTGAGCAGAGTGAACAGAAGGGGGCTCAGCACACATCCCTGAGGAGAGCCAGTGCTGAGGGTTATGGTGGAGGAGGAGAAGTTGTGGATCTTCACGGACTGTGGTC
>JBBPBX010011027.1:30951-50919 GCA_038048925.1 Garcialebias charrua | reverse complement strand
AATATTCTGAGTATTGTAAGGAAAAAAGAAACAGAAGGAAATTAGAGACTTCTGCAAGCACTGCAAAAGTCCAATGTGTTGTTTTATTCATAAAAAAACGCACAGGAACAAAGACTAGTCTCGCTTCCAAAGGGACTAAATTAAATAAACGTTGAACAAAACACATTAAAGTAAAGTATTTCTCATGCATGATCCATCAGGGATATCAGAAGCGTCTGTGAACATCTGTGGTTCCTTTTTTTTTCTTTTCTTCTGGTTACACTGTCTGCTCTGCTGAGCGCAGAACTGAAAGAGCAGCTGGAACAGAAGCAGAACCTTCAGGCAGAGAGGCGAGGAGTTCTTTTGGAGTCAAAGTCGAGCTGCACCGTACCGTCAAGATGTCGACATCAAAAAGCAGAATGTGTGGTCTGGGATCAAAACACATCAGTTTTTAAGATGAAGGAAAATGAGAATGATGAAAGCTAAATGGTTTCAACACAAGTGTTACTACAGGTACCCTGATGCATGCTCAACAATCCAGGTAGAAAAATCTAAAAAAGCTAAGTCTGGTCCTCTGGACATTCAAAAAAAAAACAAAACAAAGCAAAAAAATTGTAGAAACGTTTCGTCTTTCGTCCGAAAGACTTCCTCAGTCTGAGCTGCTGTATTCAGCTCAGTCTTATAAATAGCACCCTCCCACAGTGGATCAACCAGTTGGCTGATGACAGCTGAAACCAGCTGCTCACATGATCAAGGAGGACCATCAGCCTGACGATGGATCGTTAACACCCTGATGGTTGTTTGCTATTCACAGAGGGCTGAGTGATACTAGCAATAACAGCATTGTAAGAGGGGGACAGTTGAACCCGGAGGCCTCCACCTCTGTTTAATGATGGACGGTTTCTTTTCACAAAGATGGCCTCCTTTACTCCTCTCTCAAACCATTGTTCCTCTCTATCAAGGATGTGAACATCTTCATCCCTGAAAGAGTGACCTCTGGCCTGGAGATGAGTGTAGACCGCAGAGTCCTGACCTGATGATGTTGATCTTCTGTGCTGGGCCATCCTTTTGGCCAGTGGCTGTTTAGTTTCCCCGATATAAGACTGATCACAGCCCTCCTGACACTGAACAGCATACACAATATTACTCTGTTTGTGCCGGGGGACTGGATCTTTGGGATGAACCAGTCTTTGCCGTAATGTATTTTGGGGTTTAAAAGCCAAAGCCAAAAGGATGGCCCAGCACAGAAGATCAACATCATCAGGTCAGGACTCTGTGGTCTACACTCATCTCCAGGCCAGAGGTCACTCTTTCAGGGATGAAGATGTTCACATCCTTGATAGAGAGGAACGATGGTTTGAGAGAGGAGTAAAGGAGGCCATCTTTGTGAAAAGAAACCGTCCATCATTAAACAGAGGTGGAGGCCTCCGGGTTCAACTGTCCCCCTCTTACAATGCTGTTATTGCTAGTATCACTCAGCCCTCTGTGAATAGCAAACAACCATCAGGGTGCTAACGATCCATCGTTAGGCTGATGGTCCTCCTTGATCATGTGAGCAGCTGGTTTCAGCTGTCATCAGCAAACTGGTTGATCCACTGTGAGAGGGTGCTATTTATAAGACTGAGCTGAATACAGCACCTCAGACTGAGGAAGTCTTTCGGACGAAAGACGAAACGTTTCTACAAAATTTTTTTTTTTTTTTTTTAATGTCCAGAGGACCAGACTTAGCTTTTTCAGAGGTTACTACAGGTACTTCTGTATTTACATACAGGGTACTTATGAGAGTGCATACAGGGTATGAACAGGAACATAGAATGGAAATACAAGGTCCTCACATTGGTATATAAAGGGCACATCAAGAGTTTACAAGGTACATATACTGTATAGTTACTTACATGTACTTACATACAGGGTATGGTTATTTACAAGAACTTACCTCAGCACACACCGGGTACTTATGGGTGTACATACAGAATACCTGCAGGATGTTGATTTTATTTTGGCTGCTCCATTCTGCAGGGATTGCCACAGTGAGTGAACTCGCTTGAAGGATTCAGCAACTGTTTTATGCCGGAACCCCTTCCTTACGCAACCTGGGCTTGAGCGCTCAACCTCCAGATTACAAGACCGCAGCCCCCAAGACTACATTTAAGATAATACATAGTTCCCACACACGTGACCAGTATTGTGCAATACCAGGTTTGTCACCACTCGTAAAGGCAGAAATGGCGGACGAACAGACTCGAGCTACCAGAGCTAAGGACAGTATTAGCTTGACCAAGGCGCAAGACCTAGATATCTGCAAAAAATAGAGTTGAATGAGTTGGAGAAAGAAATCATGGCAGACGAAGCGGACAACTTGTCACCAAGAAGTTACTCTGATATCATTAATTATTTAATTACTACGAGGAGTGCACAACGAGGAGCTTCACTGCTTGGATATTGAGTGACAGATTTGTGAAGGACCTCCAAATCTTCGTGTTAATAACAGTTCTGGTGACTGACAGAGTAAGTGATTACAATACACGTAGATGTCCCTTGTAGCTACAGCAGCTAAGCTATTCTTTGCTACACAGTAAACATCGGTTATTTACTGCGTGCTAAGCTCACGTAGCTTGAGATGTAGTAAATTTCAGTGATTTTTTAACATAACAAAGATTAGCTTTGCTAATGTAACTTGTGCCACAGTAAATATCAGCCATGTTTACTTTATTAAAAGCTACAGCTAAGCTAATGTTTGCTACGTTAAAGATGGTTGTAAATATCAACTTTACAAGCTACTTCAGCTTACCTGATGTAACTTGTATTACAGTAAAGATGGCTGATATTTCTCACATTACTATTTATTTAGCCTATGACTGCCTTTCACTTAAACTAGTGTTAACAAAATAAATCATTTGTAATTATTGCTCAGTCAAAATATTTAACGTTTTACAGTAAATGCACTGATATTATTTATTTCCCACTATGATCTGCCTTTGTTAATAAAGTTAGTGGTAAAGTTACAATTTGGTAACTCCTTTTAATCTATTGGTTAAATGTTGCTTTAAACCCTGAAAGCATTTTAATTATTTCCCTCCTTTGTGTTATATTTCTGCATAAGGTGAGTTCCAGGGATGGATGAAGCTCCAGTTGGTCTAGGGATGGATGAAGCTCGTTGGTCCAGGGATGGATGAAGCTCGTTGGTCCAGGGATGGATGAAGCTCATTGGTCCAGGGATGGATGAAGCTCGTTGGTCCAGGGATGGATGAAGCTCGTTGGTCCAGGGATGGATGAAGCTCCAGTTGGTCCAGGGATGGATGAAGCTCCAGTTGGTCCAGAAGTTGTGTGCAGTCATGTACCACAGCAACAAATAAGTGAAAATATAATTTCTATAAATAAATCTGCTTTTGAAGTACATTTGGTGTTGCTGTGAAACAGGCATTGCTAAATGAACGTGTGCTTTCCTTTAGTTTGAATAAAACAGTTGCACTAAGTTTCACCTTCTTTATTTCAATAAGATACATTGTTTAATGTCTAATAATGAGAAGTAGGTCTACTGCAAATAAATAAAACCTTTATGTATAAAACATAAAAACATGCAGGAGGAAACTGATAAAGTTCAGAATAAAAGCTATAATTATAAATTCAAAACAGTTGAAACTGAATACAATATGAGAACTGTGGGTGATTGATGTCTTTTAATGAAAATGATTTGCCTGCTGAATAAATACCAGATAAACACTCTTCAACAATGAATGATGGGCAGTATCTGATTTTAAACAAACTGGAACAGATTCCTCATCATGTGGGACCACTGGACGACCACTGGACGACCACTGGACGACTGGAGCAAGCAGCCAACCCCTCCGGAATCCAAGACGATGGAACTCGGCCCTTCACTCGTCTGTACCTTAAAAAAAAACAATTAGTAAACATTGTCATGTTTGCATCACAAAGTCTAAAATAAGACCAAGTTTGCTACTCAAAGTAGACAAAATAAATACAGTTGCTCCTAAATTTTTTACTCATTCACAAAGATAAATGTTCCATTTTATATTGATTTCAGTAATTTTATCTTAGATTTACTTTAATATTTTTGAATTATTGTGCCAGGTGCTTGTGTCATTACCTGCTGTTCTTCTGCCTCTCAGAGTAAGTGTGTCTTGTCAACTTCAGTGTGGGAGACCAGTCTGTGTTTGACTTGTGTTTGACTCTCACCATCCACTGGAGCACAAACTTTCTGTCATCAGAACTTTACAGCATCGGGCAGAGCACATCCCCACAAGGACAGAAGGGAAGGAAAAGGAACAGAAACCCATCAACAAATCTCTGCAAACATGTGGATATCCCAACTGGGCTTTTGTCAAGTCAGCAAGGAAATCTGCTAAACACAATAATGAACAGAAAAAGTCTAACGGACGGAAAAACATTGTCATTCCTTATGTTGCTGGAGTCTCCGAGAATTTCAGAAGGATTTTCAACAAACACAACATCCCAGGACATTTCAAACCCAGCAGGAGTCTCAGACAGAGGCTGGTGCATCCTAAGGACAAAACCCCGACACACAAACAGAGTGGTGTGGTGTACGCAGTCCAGTGCAGCGAGGTCTGCTCAGACCGTTACATTGGAGAAACTAAGCAGCCCATCCACAAAAGAATGTCCCAACACAGGAGAGCAACCTCCTCTGGACAAAACTCAGCTGTTCACCTCCACCTCACGGAAAAGGGACACTCATTTGAGGACCAGAATGTACAAATTTTGGACAGAGAGCACAGATGATTTGAGAGGGGTGTGAAGGAAGCTGTTTATGTTAAGAGAGAAAAACCTTCTCTTAACAGAGGAGGAGGTCTGAGATTTCAACTTTCCAAGACTTATAACTCAGTTTTGGAATTGATTCCGAAACGTTTTACACCGGATGGGAGCAGAGGTGTCTTGTCTGTAAATTAGACTAACAAACTTCTTTGAGAAGCCTCTGTTGTTGGTTGGGAGGTGTTTTTTGTCAATTTACATACAGTGTTGTGTCTTCTGTCAGAGACCTCAAGGGAACCCCCTACTGTTAAGGTGTGATCTGTCAATTTACATGTATGTGTTACCTCAGCTTGCAATTTACATATGATGGTGCGTGGTTCTGTTATAACTCCAAACTCCCACAGTTTGTTTTTCAGTGAATTGAAAAAGCCTCCTGGATAGGAGTCAAAACGTTTTCTGCAACAAATAAAGTCCAGTTGATCTTGTATTGAACGCCTTTTTGATCTTGTGTGCAGGCCTTCCTGAAAATATAAATATTTCAATAGAACAAATGCAGTAACCAAAAGATGAACTTGTGTCATGGGATATTTTCTGTACAGACATCATCCCACTGCTTTATTCACATGAGAGTAACAGGGAGCTAAAATCAAAACAAACGGAAAGTTCTAGTCTGACAATGTTGCAGTGTTCAAATATTATGTATATTAAATCTAATGTGTCCCCTCCCTGGGCTGCCACCTTACCGTGGTGGAGGGGTTTGAGTGTCCCAATGATCCTAGGAGCTATGCTGTCAGGGGCTTTATGCCCCTAGTAGGGTCACCCAAGGCAGACAGGTCCTAGGTGAGGGACGAGACAAAGCGCAGCCCACAAGACCCCTTATGATGAATAATATAAATGGAAACAATGTTCCCTCGCCCGGACGCGGGTCACCGGGGCCCCACTCTGGAGCCAGGCCCGGAGGAGGGGCACGTTGGCGAGCGCCTGGTGGCCGGGCTTTCACCCATGGAGCTCGGCCGGGCACAGCCCGAAGAGGAGACGTGGGTCCCCCTTCCCATAGGCTCACCACCTGTGGGAGGGGCCAAAGGGGTCGGGTGCATTGTGGAATGGGTGGTGGCCGAGGGCGGGGACCCTGGCGGTCTGATCCTCGGCTACAGAAGCTGGCCATTGGGACATGGAATGTCACCTCTCTGGTGGGGAAGGAGCCTGAGCTAGTGTGTGAGGTTGAGAGGTTCCGGCTAGAAATAGTCGGACTCACCTCAACGCATGGCTCTGGCTCTGGAACCAGTTTCCTTGAGAGGGGTTGGACACTCTTCCACTCTGGAGTTGCCCCTGGTGAGAGGCGCCGAGCAGGAGTGGGCATACTTGTTGCCCCCCATCTTGGTGCCTGTACGTTGGGGTTCACCCCGGTGAACGAGAGGGTAGCCTCCCTTCGCCTACGTGTGGGGGGACGGGCTCTGACTGTTGTTTGTGCCTATGCGCCGAACGGCAGCGCAGATTACCCACCCTTTTTGGAGTCCTTGGAGGGGGTATTGGAGGGTGCGCCTCCTGGGGACTCCCTTGTTCTGCTGGGGGACTTCAACGCTCACGTGGGCAATGACAGTGAGACCTGGAGGGGTGTGGTTGGGAGGAACGGCCCCCCTGATCTGAACCCGAGTGGTGTTCTGTTGTTGGACTTCTGTGCTCGTCATGGATTGTCCATAACGGTCGTGGAACACTAGACCAGCTCTACACCCTCAACAGGGTCCTGGAGGGTGCGTGGGAGTTTGCCCAACCAGTTTACATGTGCTTTGTAGACTTGGAAAAGGCATTCGACCGCGTCCCTCGGGGGGTTCTGTGGGGGGTACTCCGGGAGTATGGGGTACCAGGCCCATTGATATGGGCTGTTAGGTCCCTGTACGACCGGTGTCAGAGCTTGGTCCGCATTGCCGGCAGTAAGTCAGGCTCGTTTCCGGTGAGAGTTGGACTCCGCCAAGGTTGCCCTTTGTCACCGATTCTGTTTATAACTTTTATGGACAGAATTTCTAGGCGCAGCCAAGGTGTTGAGAGGATCCGTTTTGGTGGCCTTAGAATCGCTTCTCTGTTTTTTGCAGATGATGTGGTCCTATTGGCTTCATCAGCTCGTGATCTACAGCTTTCGCTGGAGCGGTTTGCAGCTGAATGTGATGCGGCCGGGATGAGGATCAGTTCCTCCAAATCCGAGGCCATGGTCTTGAGCCGGAAAAGGGTAGCATGCCCTCTCCGGGTCGGGGAGGAGGTCCTGCCCCAAGTGGAGGAGTTTAAGTATCTCGGGATCTTGTTCACGAATGAGGGAAAACTGGAGCGTGAGATCGATAGGCGGATAGGTGCAGCGTCCGCAGTGAAGCGGGCGCTGTACCGGTCTGTCGTGGTGAAGAGAGAGCTGAGTCAAAAGGCAAAGCTCTCAATTTACCGATCGATCTACGTTCCCACCCTCATCTATGGTCATGAGCTTTGGGTTATGACCGAAAGAACAAGATCTCGGATACAAGCGGCTGAAATGAGTTTTCTCCGCAGGGTGGCTGGACTCTCCCTTAGAGATAGGGTGAGAAGCTCAGTCATCCGGGAGGGACTCGGAGTAGAGCCGCTGCTTCTCCACATCGAGAGGAGCCAGTTGAGGTGGCTCGGGCATCTGGTTAGGATGCCTCCTGGACGCCTCCCTGGTGAGGTGTTCCGGGCATGTCCCACCGGGAGGAGACCCAGAGGAAGACCCAGGACACGCTGGAGGGACTATGTTTCTCGGCTGGCCTGGGAACGCCTTGGGATTCCCCCAGAGGAGCTGCTCCAAGTGGCTGGGGAGAGGGAAGTCTGGGCCTCCCTACTTAGGCTGCTACCCCCGCGACCCGACCCCGGATAAGCGGAAGAAAATGGATGGATGGATGGAAATCTAATGTGTCATGCATATACATACAGTACAGTATATACAGTATGTATGTACAATATGTATGTATATACTGTATATAGTGTGTATACAGTGTTCACATACACACAGTGTATGTATGTACTGTAAATTTATTACACACACATGTATTTAAATTATTTATCGACAGATTTGTTTAGTAAATACTTTAACAGATATTTACTCACATTTCAGTACTGAATCTGGCTCCCCCGGCTGGCCTTGAAGGCCACCTTATCTGAATATGCCTGGAAGACATGTAATCTGACGCTCAACCCCCCGCCCATAGGGGAATTCCACCGTCAACCAGAGTGAACCAGCTGAATAAAAATTTTGTCATCATTTCAGGACTCTTGGATTCTCATTGGCGTTGACCTTGGCCATTCCCTGACATACATTGAGAATGTTTATGTATTTCATCGGAGGGAGCTGGCTGATTATTCCATCCTCATCAGAACTCTCAGTGCCCTCGAGAGCGTCTATGGACATTGCTCACCGTTCTCTGTGTCTCCTCCCACTCTGCAGAATGTCTAAGTCACTATGTGCTTGTTTATGCGAGGTGTTTTTTAATATTAGAATTTTTCTTCTCAGGCAAGAAGAAAGATTTTAATAGGAATTTTTTTGCCTTTTATTCCTAATGTGTCCAGCCAGTTTCATTACTTTTTGTCTGTCTAAGCAGATCTCACATGTAAATGAGTCTTCTAGGCTCAATGGGACTTATCTGTCTAAATAAATGTTTAATGAATGAAAGTTAGCCTGTGCTGAGGTTACGTTTTAACACAAAGTCAGACACCCATGGTTGTGAGTTAAGTTGTAAATGCACATTCAATTATTACAATCTGAGATGTATTTTTCTTAAATAAGCCCAGTATTTCAGCTATTTTGCCACACTCAATAACCACCTGCTTCTATGGACTGACAACATCCAAATCCGCTGCAATAACAACATATACTGTATGTTTTGATAGTAAAGATATTCTGTTGGTAAATCATATACATTTTTGGCCAAGCCAAAGCACCTCTGTGCAAAGACATGTATTAGAACATTTTTCTGTCTTCACAAAACAACAATATATACTGGTACAGTATATATATTTTTAATTTTTATTATTATTTTACACCAACAGTCTATTAATGATGCTGATGAGGTGCTGCAGGTCACAGGTCGATGGATTCTTTGTGTTTGAAGGCGTTCTCATGCTCAGTGAGATGTGATGGTGAGGATTCTCTTCAGAGCAGCTGAGTCGATGACTTTTATAACTGATGAGCCATCTGAAAATCTTTCCACACTCGTTACAGCAGAAGTTTTCTTTGCGTTGTTGGTAGATTCATCCAGACGTCCAACACTAGACCCAGCTTCTTCTTTACAACCAGGTTCATCTTGTTTGTTGCCGTTTGAACAACAAACAGCCATCCCACCTCAGCCAACTCAAAGATGACTAAAACTTGTTCTTCTTCAACCTTCTTCCCTTGTTTGACACGTTCACCGTTGCTGTTCTCACATAAAGACAGTACCGTATTTTCCGGACTATAGGTTGCACCTGAATATAGGTCGCATTGTCCAATTATTGCCAAAAATTTGGAAAAAGCCATAAACAGGTTGCACCGGAATATAGGTCGCACCTACGTCACCGCCGACGTGACGNTTACACTTGGACTAAGACCCTCCATTTGTAACTGGGTCCTGGACTTCTTAACAAACAGACCATAGTCAGTGAGGATCCACAACTTCTCCTCCTCCACCATAACCCTCAGCACTGGCTCTCCTCAAGGATGTATGTTGAGCCCTCTCCTGTTCACTCTGCTCACATATGATTGTGCAGCTACACATCCAGGCTGTCATGTAAAGTTTGCAGATGATACAGGTGTGGTGGGATGCATCACAAACAATTATGAGTCCAGCTACATGCAGGAGGTGGAACATCTGGAGAGCTGGTGCAAGGAGAATAACCTTCACATCAATGTGAAGAAGACAAAGGAGATGATTGTGGACTTCAGAAGGAACACACACACCACACCCCACTGAACATAAGAGGATCTGTGGTGGAAGTGGTCTCCAGCTACAAGTACTTGGGTGTACACATGAACAACAACCTCAGCTGGAGCAACAACACCACCAGCCTGATCAAGAAAGGTCATCAGAGACTCTACTTCCTCAGACGGCTGAGACGAGCTGGTCTGAGCAGCCCAGTCCTCACCTCCTTCTACAGGTGTGCAGTGGAGAGCATCCTGTGCTCCAGCATCAACGTGTGGCATGGAGGCTGCACAGCTGCAGAAAGAAAAGCTCTGCAGAGAGTGGTGAAGGCTGCACAGAAGATGTTGGAGTCAGTCTCCCCAACATCACAGACATCTACACCTCCAGATGCAGGAAGAGAGACACTTGCATCATGAAAGACCTCACTCACCCAGCACACACATTTTTTACCCCACTCCCCTCAGGAAGGAGGTTGAGGAACATTAAGTGTAGAACCACTAGACTGAGGAACAGCTTCTACCCTGAGGCTGTTAGACTCATGAATAAATAACCATAATCAGAATAATCGTTGTGAAAAAATATCACATCATGTTACTGCTGATCTGTTCCCTTTCAGTCTGGTCTCTCAGTGCAACATACTTGCTATGGGAATTGCACCCCCGCGCGATTACCTGAAGGAATATACTCAAGCCTTTACGGCAGGGGCGTCACCGCTGTACCAGAGGCCCCGCCCTCTGGGTATTTAGGCGGTGAGCGCCCCTCCATCTTCCTCTTTTTTGCCCTTCACCTCGCTTAAACACCTGAACTTTGCGGGACTTCTCTGTTGTCGCATCGCTCAACTGAGGTGAGCTCGCTCCCTACACTGAGCGTACAGAGAAATTTTCCTGCGTGCTGCTGGGCTGGCGAAAGCTGGTCCAGCTTTTTTCTACTCTTCCTTGAAGTTTTCTTCTTTCCCGCAGGTTTTCGCACGACGGCGCTAACTGCATCACAACCTCCTGCTAACTTTAGCAGGCTAGTGAGCGAAAGAAAGACGACAGAGAAGACGATTTCAAACAAAAGAAAAACTTCAATCAACTTGGCGCTTCTCGCAGGACATGGCTCCCGAGAAGGGAAGATGAAGGACAAGGAGAAGAAAGACCAGGACGACGAGTCCTCGCTTGCGTCCTTGCCCCAGCGGCTGTGGCCATTCCCTTTCGGCGACGGACACCCACGAGGCCTGTCCTGTCTGCCTAGGGATTCTGCATGCAAGGAAGGCGCTGGAATTCCCCGACTCCTGCCCTCACTGCCGTTGAATGTCGGCCGCAGTGAAGAGACGACGGGCTGACGTGCTGGCCAAATCCATGGCTAGAAACGCGGCGCTCAAGGTCGCACGTCGGCTTCATCCTGACCCGGAACCCGATAGCGTGGACCTGGAATGCAGCGGCCGAGTCGGAGAGGACGAAATGTCTGACTCCTCAGATGACTCGACGCCTGAAGTCTCCAACCTAGACGCCGAATTTAGTGACAAGGGAGAAATCGTGAGTTCCTCCCAAAACCTGGCGCACATTCTTCCGGAACCGGACCTCTCGGTACCGGCCCTGTTCGACCTGTGTCGTAGGGTAGCAGATGCTCTGCAGATCACGTGGTCGGACCCGACGCCTCGCCAGCAGGCTACAAGGCTAGCAGGAAGCTACTACCACGCGAAGCAACCAACAACGTCGCAAAAGATGCCCATCTTTCCGGACTTCCTCACGGAGCTGAAATGCTCCTGGGCGGAGCCCGGAGCTCCCATCACGCTCCCATTGTCCTGGCTCCTTGACGTCGCGGGAATGGAAGCAGTAGGCCTCGCTAGCACACCCCCCATTGAGGAGACTCTGGCGGCCCACCTAGCCCCCGCTGCCTCGGGGATGAAACCTATGCTACCCAGCAGGGCCTGCCACACTTCTGAGAAACAACTCAGAAAGTGCTACAAGGCTCAGGGCCTCGTGGCTCGCACAATGATAATAATAATAATAATAATTAATTCAATTTATAACGCACTTTTCATTACTGAAAATCTCAAAGTGCTACACATATATTGAATGCTACACACATTCATAAACCGGTGGCGGCAGACTACCATGCAAGGTGCTTTCCAGTCCTACCGGGAGCAACTCAGGGTTAAGTGTCTTGCCCAAGGACACAACGACACATGGTGCGGGTCCCGGGAGTCGAACCGCCAACTTTCCGATCGGGAGACGACTGCCATTACCACTACACCACGGCCGCCCTATGAACGCTTCATCCTTGGTGCAAGCATACCTGGCGGAAAAGCTGCAGCACGTCCAGGTAGCAAAAGATGACCAGGCCGTAACTGAAGCCGTGGAGGAGACTCGCCGTGTCTCGGACCTCGTGCTTCGTATGATAGGGACAATAGCCATCTCCTAAGGTAAGGCAATGGCGGAAATAGTTGTCGCCCAGTGCCATCTTTGGCTAACTTTATCGGACCTCGCGGAAAACCAGAGGTCAACTTTCCTCCAGCACCCGATCGACTCGACGGGGCTTTTCGGGGGAGCTCTAGAACGTGTCCAGACCAGACTGGAACAAAAGCGCAAACAGGCGGAAGCCCTCCGCGAGGGGTTGCCAAGAAAAAACTTTGCCCCCCAAAAGGAGAACTCGAATGGCCCTCCACGGAAGAGACCCGCAGGAGGCGGTGGAACCTTACAGGGACAGCCGAGGATCCCGCCAGTCTCCCCAGGTGGAAAACAGGCTTGGACCTGATGAAACAGGACGAACTGACAATCTCACAGGTTTACCCGCCCAGGTGGTATGGGTACCTGATATATTGGGCCCAGTCTCCCCTCGTAAAAGGCTACGAGGAGTGAGCGGCGTGTGTGTGCGCACCAAACACGACTCGACCATCGCATGTGTAAACAAAGTGAACACTGTTTCAAACATGTATAAAAATAAAAGTACCAAAGCACCGACTGCCCTGTTTCTTGACTCGAGTCCCATTTTTATAAACCAACCATGTGGTCTAACTATGAACCGCAGCGAGACACGTGAGCTAGGTCTCACTGTATCTCCTGTCGGGCCGACCAGCCTGCCCAGAGGAGGGCTGGAGGGGTTAAAGGTCACCCCGCATGGTAGAAGTTTCGACGATGCTGCAAAAAGGAGTGATTAGCTTGGTCTCTGGACGCAAGCTGCTCTCCGGCCACTACAGCAAGTACTTCCTGATGCCCAAAAAGGATCATTCCCTGAGACCAATTCTGGATCTCAGGACTCTCAACAAAAGGATTAAAACATTTAAATTCAAGATGATTACACTGTGGCAAGTTCTCCAGTCTGTGAGACCTGGAGACTAGGCATGTACAGTTGACTTAAAAGATGCCTATTTCCATATAGGCGTTTGGAGGAAACAGAAAATTCCTCCGCTTTGCTTTTGAGGGAATCGCTGATGAATTCAAAGCTTTACCCTTTGGTTTAATGACTGCTCCACGCACATTTACAAAATGTCTGGACGCAGCTCTGACCTCTCTCAGGAATCAAGGACGTAGGGCAGGGATGCCCAACCTTTTTTGAACCAAGAGCTACTTTTGAAGTCGGCAGTTTGCCGAGAGCTACTCGTCCAGTCTCAGTATCAAAAAACATCTTCCCACACAGGGCCTGTTGGTGGATGATGCAGTGATAGTGCAAACATGTCTGGGAAAGCATCATTCTGCTTGCAGAGTGCAACAAATCCACTGGTGTGACCGGTCATTGCTGGAGCGCCATCAGTTGTTATAAAAATTAGTTTATAGAGGGGCAAGTTGCTTTTATTAACAAACTCCATAAATGCATTAAAAATATCTTCTCCTCTTGTGTGTCCCTTCAAAGGCAAGATGGTGAGCAGCTCCTCTTTTGCACTCATGTCTGCAAAGGCCATTCTGATAAAAACACACTGCTGTACTACGTCCACCATGTCTGTTGACCCATCAAACTGAAGAGAGAAACACTTACATTGTTCCACATGCTTTTTTAGCTGCTCCTCCACATCCACAGTCATTCCTTCACATTGCCGTGTCACTGTTTGTCTGGACAACTGCACGTCTTTAATAGCAGCTACGATCTCACTTTTATTTTTAAAATCATGAAAAAGCGCATCTGTAGCCTCAATAAATGCTTATGATCAATAATTCATGTGAATAATGCAGAATACCATCCTGATTTATGATCAGTAATCCAGGTGAATAATGTAGAATACCATCCTGATGCATTCTCAATAATCCAGGTGAATAACCCAGAATAACATACTGATGCATGCTCAATAATCCATGTGAATAATGCAGAATACCATCCTGATTTATGATCAATAATTCATGTGAATAATGGTAAATGGTAAATGGAGCTTATTTATATAGCGCCTTCCAGCCCCCTCTGAGGAGCCCCAAAGCGCTTTACAATACAAGCCATCTACCCATTCATACACACATTCAAACACCGTTAGTGGTAGCCTGCCTTGTAGGGCGCTATCCAGACCTACCGGGAGCAACTCGGGGTTAAGTGTCTTGCCCAGGGACACAACGACACATGGTGGGCGGACGCGGGATTCGAACCTCCGACCTTCCGATTGGGGGTTGACTGCCATTACCACTGTGCCACGGCCGCCCCGTGTATGTAGCAATAATGCAATAATGCAGAATACCATCCTGATTTATGATCAATAATCCAGGTGAATAACACAGAATAACATCCTGATGCATGCTCAATAATCCATGTGAATAATGCAGAATACCATCCTGATTTATGATCAATAATCCAGGTGAATAATGCAGAATACCATCCTGATTTATGATCAATAATCCAGGTGAATAACACAGAATAACATCCTGATTTATGATCAATAATCCAGTGAATAATGCAGAATACCATCCTGATTTATGATCAATAATCCAGGTGAATAACACAGAATACCATCCTGATTTATGATCAATAATCCATGTGAATAATGCAGAATACCATCCTGATTTATGATCAATAATCCAGGTGAATAACACAGAATAACATCCTGATTTATGATCAATAATCCATGTGAATAATGCAGAATACCATCCTGATTTATGATCAATAATCCAGGAGAATAACACAGAATAACATCCGGATGCATGCTCAATAATCCATGTGAATAATGCAGAATACCATCCTGATTTATGATCAATAATCCAGGTGAATAATGCAGAATAACATCCTGATTTATGATCGATAATCCAGTTGAATAATGCAGAATACCTCCTGATTTATGATCAATAATCCATGTGAATAATGCAGAATACCATCCTGATTTATGATCAATAATCCAGTTGAATAATGCAGAATACATCCTGATTTATGATCAATAATCCATGTGAATAATGCAGAATACCATCCTGATTTATGATCAATAATCCAGTTGAATAATGCAGAATACATCCTGATTTATGATCAATAATCCATGTGAATAATGCAGAATACCATCCTGATTTATGATCAATAATCCAGTTGAATAATGCAGAATACCATCCTGATTTATGATCAATAATCCATGTGAATAATGCAGAATACCATCCTGATTTATGATCAATAATCCAGGTGAATAATGCAGAATAACATCCTGATTTATGATCAATAATCCATGTGAATAATGCAGAATACCATCCTGATTTATGATCAATAATCCAGGTGAATAATGCAGAATAACATCCTGATTTATGCTCAATAATCCATGTGAATAATGCAGAATACCATCCTGATTTATGATCAATAATCCAGGTGAATAATGCAGAATACCATCCTGATTTATGATCAATAATCCAGGTGAATAACACAGAATAACATCCTGATGCATGCTCAATAATCCATGTGAATAATGCAGAATAATAAAAACTTCTTTCATAACTTCTCCCTCACTGAAAAACTTCTTATGTTGAGCCAGTATGCGGCTAACACGGTAGTAGGCGATTGTAGCAGCTTTACCTTTTGTGCTGGGCCGAGTGAAGACCGATTGCTGGCTTTCAGCTCCTGCACTTTGAGTCCGTAAAGAACTTTTAGGAGGGAAATCTGTCTCAGTTTGTGCATAGTCTTGAAATGCCGCTCCAAGTTACACTTTTTGGGTAGGCCTAAGGCAACGCTCGAATTACAGATGAGGCAAATCGACTTCAAATTAGAATAAACAAAAAAATAATCCTTCTTCCACTCTGTGTGAAAATTATACATTTTCGTTTGCTTGTTCGCTAGTTTTGCATCCATGTTTACTGCGCTCCACTGCTGTCCTAAAGTCTCGTGAGTCACCGCACCCAAAACTCGCGAGACTATGTCTGTGAGCATACAAGATGGGGAGGGCTGAGGAAAGCGTTGCTGCGCATTGGAATATCGTCACTCCTCCGACCCCCCACCTCCACCACTTCTGCCGGAGTTAGAATGAAGCTTACCAGCGGACATTTCACCTTGTTAACAGCTGAGAGCCGGCTTGTCAGCTGTTAGACAGGTTGCGCTTCGTGGGCGACTGGGAACCAGTCGCTGGCGGGCGACCGGTCGCCCGCGAGCGACTGGTTGGGCACACTTGGTCTAAAACAACGAATAAAAACTCAAATTTTATCTCAAATGTTTCATCCAGGGCAACAGTTTGTAAAGTAAAGCCATATAATTACACTCTGGCAGCAGAAAAAATATCCACCGAGTGGTTTCTGAGCTATTTATAACGTACGGTAGGTATCTGTTTACGGAAGCTAACCGCTAATAAAAGATTGTTGTTTTTTATCTCAAACATCTCATAAAGCTATCCATCCATCCATCCATTTTCTTCCGCTTATCCGGGGTCGGGTCGCGGGGGTAGCAGCCTAAGTAGGGAGGCCCAGACTTCCCTCTCCCCAGCCACTTGGAGCAGCTCCTCTGGGGGAATCCCAAGGCGTTCCCAGGCCAGCCGAGAAACATAGTCCCTCCAGCGTATCCTGGGTCTTCCTCTGGGTCTCCTCCCGGTGGGACATGCCCGGAACACCTCACCAGGGAGGCGTCCAGGAGGCATCCTAACCAGATGCCCGAGCCACCTCAACTGGCTCCTCTCGATGTGGAGAAGCAGCGGCTCTACTCCGAGTCCCTCCCGGATGACTGAGCTTCTCACCCTATCTCTAAGGGAGAGTCCAGCCACCCTGCGGAGAAAACTCATTTCAGCCGCTTGTATCCGAGATCTTGTTCTTTCGGTCATAACCCAAAGCTCATGACCATAGATGAGGGTGGGAACGTAGATCGATCGGTAAATTGAGAGCTTTGCCTTTTGACTCAGCTCTCTCTTCACCACGACAGACCGGTAGATCTCATAAAGCTACTCACTTGTAAATGTCCATACAGTGATTACATTCTGTAAGTTTCAGAAAAATCCGCAGAGTGGTTCTTGACTTATCTTGCAAACAAACAGCTAACAAACGAGCTAACAGTAGTTACCTCCAGACCAGGAGGCCGGACAGCGACAGAGTCAGTTTGAGCAGAGGAGGCTTTTTTTCGGACACATGAGCTGGAAACGGTCGGTGGACTCTCTGGAAGTGTCCCCCTAGTGGACAAAAGTGGTACTGCACCATTTTCTGCCAAAATGAAAAACGGTCACATCTGAGCCAAAAATTGGTCTAAAAATATGGGGAAAAATCCATAAATAGGTCTCACCTCTCTATAGGTCGCAGGCCATGAAAAAATGATAAAAAGCCGCGACCTATAGTCCGTAAAATACGGTAGTCTACAGGAGAAACATTTAGGATTCATCATCAAAACACACAAATAGTGAAAGGCTGACACAGATAAACTGAACAGCACTCAGCTTAAGTTAAGAACTTAGCAGCTAGAGAAAGGAGTGTGATTTGATTATATAGTAAAACATCTCACCATACATGGTGCCAAATTGAGAGAGCAAGACTTGATGGCACAAAAGTGTTCCTTAATAGGGGTGTCTGAGGTGCTGCTGGGGTTGAACATATTAACCTAAGTTTTCTTTTATTAATGT
This sequence comes from Garcialebias charrua, assembly GCA_038048925.1. Lineage (NCBI taxonomy): Eukaryota > Metazoa > Chordata > Actinopteri > Cyprinodontiformes > Rivulidae > Garcialebias > Garcialebias charrua. The sequence continues at coordinate 33,357 of JBBPBX010011027.1, read as the reverse complement.
CCACAATATTAAAAAGCCATGCATGCTTTCATGTTGTCGAGACATTTTAGTTGAGGCTGTAAAGAAACAATAATTATTTGGCATCTGGGGCAGGCAAACCTTGCAGAAGTGTATCCAAACACCTCCAGTGGAGCTTAGTGACTGATCAGATTTAAACAATGTGGTCTCATTACTCCTCGGTGCCTCATGAGCATCAAGAACCAAATATGTGCTTTGATTCAAACCTTCACCGTGACACCCTGTAATTGGAAAAAAGCCGCCATGTTGTTGTCCATCTGAGTCTGTATCTGAGGACAGTAAGTGCCAGCAAACATCAGGACAGGCTGTACATCAGCCTGTAAATCCCTCTACCCCGTTGCATGCTGGGACCGCCGGGCTTCCTGTGACCTAAAGTAGGATAAGCGGATTTAGGGAAAGGATGCTTAGATGGAAAAGAGCATAAATACAGAACCCAATCTGACAAATAGAGCACTTTGTAAAGTCCGTCCACACATAAAACAACTGTGCTGTCAGAAAAACAGTGAACTGTGATCTGACCCAACAGAAAAATATCTGTTTGTTTGTTTATTCCTGACTCCTGAGATGAAACTGAAACTTTTAGTCTCCTCTCTGCAAATGTCCTTCATCATTTGTTTCATTTGTCTGAGCGTTATTTTTTGCAAACTGTCATAAATACCAGGTCACCCTTGTAAAAGAGATCTCGGTCTCAACGGGCTCTACCTGGTTAAATAAAGGTGATTGATTGATTGATAAAAGACATGTGATAATGTTTCGTGTTTAATTGCCTGTCTGTTAGCAAAATACCTCGAGGACCACTGGATGATCTGATCTATCTTTTAGTCGCAACACATGTCAAGATGAACGCCACAGATAATAAAAAGCTGCTGTAACTCAGCCGTTTGTGCAGATTTTGAGTTAAAATTTATCGTGGTAGTACCTGATGGTCATCTCCAACACCTTCTCTGAGCACCTGCAGATCACCTGAGACCTTTGTTTGAAATTTTGGCATGAAAGGTGTTAGGCCATTCAAGAATTACATTCAATGTACGATGAATTTTGAACAGTGTTCTATAAATACTTTCACATAATCATAAAGTGCACTGTCATACAGGGACTAATTATGTATTTATCATATTTTTGCACAGTGCCTGTCATTTTATACATTTTAGCACAACGTGAAGTTATGGGGGAGACATTAGCCTCATTCACAAAATGGGACACCCCTGTGATATTGTTCTGTCACAGACAAAGGAGGCTATTAGAGTAAATGAATGTCAAACAGCACGCCGTGATTGCCTGTAAAAGTTAAATGAAATGCAGAGGTTGACAGAGCGCTCTGCCGTCAGGTTAGTTTGAGTTTAATATTTTGGGTTTCCAGGCAAATCATGAAGCCAGTCCCCCAGAAAGAGATGAGGAAGAGGGAGCAGTAAAAAATACTGATGTGAAAATTAACAACAGTTGAAACACAAAGTAGGATTTTAAAAAATGACTCCTGTGGTTATGATTTGATTCGTGCATCAAGATTTACTATAAGTAGAAAGAGGACTGGAAGCTGGAAGTTGAAGCAACAGAGGACAAGCGCACCCCTAGTGGTTGGCTGTAGTCAATTTTAGGCCCCGCCCCTCCATGGGATTTTTTTAAAATTAAAACATAAAAGTACACTTTTGGTCTTATTTTTTTCAGATATTTTGTTAACGTAAGCCAATGGTTCCTAACCCTGGTCCCTGAGGAACACCACCCTGCATGCTTTAATTGTACCCCTGGTCCAGCACACCTGAAACAGTGATTTAATTACCGGTACTTCCTTTTAAAAAAGGTCTTAAAACCTTTCTTTTTATCCAGTTTTTTAATTAATTAATTGTGCTTTTGTTTTTATTGCACCCAGTTTTTATTTGAGTATTTTATCTGCATTTTTGTGAATGTTTTTGATGCGATCATCTGTGAGGCACTGTCCTCTTGGTTGTTCCTCCACTTAGTTGCATTTATGGTTGATTTTAATCTTGATTTTATTTAATGTTCATTGTAGCACTTTGAGATCTGTTGTATGTAAAGTGCGTTATAAATAAAAGTTATTATTATTATTATTCCTCGGGTTCTGCAGAAGCCTGTTAATAACCCAGCCATTCAAATCAGGTGCATCAAAGCAGGAAACAACTAAAACATGCAGGGTGGTGTTCCTCAAGGACCAGGATTGGGAACCACTAAAAGCAGTTTTTACCTCCTTTGTATGTGTATTTTTGTTGAATATGTTAATTTTAATTAGTCAATGTCAATGTCAATTTTATTTATATAGCACATAAAAACAACCGAAGCTGACCAAAGTGCTTTACAGTTAAAACAGATAAAAATAAAAACAAAAGAGTAAAATGCATCTAGTGCCACTAAAACGTAATAAAGTTAACAGTA
>JBBPBX010011027.1:0-18403 GCA_038048925.1 Garcialebias charrua | reverse complement strand
ATAAATATGTTACGACCGGTGAGGATCAAAACACATTTGAAGGACGCAGGACACAAGGAAAAAGGTTTAACAGAAATTTTATTAACTAAACTAAAGTCCGGTCAAGGATGAAGTCATCTGCAGCAGCTCCCTCTGGTCAGGAACCACCACCAGCTTCTCCAGGCATCCCACGTCACAAACAAAAGAAACAAAGTTCAACTGAGAGATGGGTTAGGGTAAAGCGGCCAAAAGGAAAATAAAGCTGCCCAACAGAGCCAACTCCTATAGAGCCGGCGAACCCTGTTAGACAGCGGGCTAACTGTACCAAAACTCTAGGCCTAAAATATGGAACTAAAGCGAAAACAGGACTACCAGCTTTACCCAACCAGAAAGTTATGAAAGTAATTGTATGCAAAAAAGAAGAGGCATGAGCCAACACGGCTGCCTCCAGCAGACAGCACACCAGAGCCCTGAGCCCAGTCTCTGAGACTCAGAACCCTCAACAGCTCAGGTCCTCTACTCTAGGTACACTAGAGTCCACATGAGCCTCTAAACAAGAGAACCAGAGAACATTAGTGCTCCAACCAACACTCTCAAAATATGAGAGCACCAACGACCTCTCTAATAAAAGAGATCACTACAACCAGGGAGGGTGGAGGAAACTCCCAGTCTACCAAACAATCAAACAGCGGACTTCCACTGCTGACTGTAATATTATTTTAATGTCCTCTAAACACCAAAACTTCACATACCTGCACACACCTCCTCTATTCTTCTCTAACCATAACCTCCACTAACCATAACCTCCACTAACCATAACCTCCACTAACCATAACCTCCACACTCTAAGCAAAGGCCTCCACTAACCATAACCTCCACACATTCTGGCTTGAGCTCAGTGCATTTAAAGAGAGAGAGAGAGAGTCAGCAGGTGTTTGCAGCTCAGCTAATCAAGCCTGATTGAAGCTGAGTAAAAAAAGTGCAGCAGGAGGCTGCAGACTTCAGGTGACCTAAACTGAGGTTTAAACTTTTTTATTTATTTAATCCCTTCAGGATACATAACACTCCCACCGCTAAATGTTTTTTATGGGGTGATGTAGATGTGAGGTAAAAACATCGTACATGACCCATACAAAAACAGTGAGGTCACATGTAGCGGTCCTTATCACTCAAACAGACTAAAAACCTCATTAAAACTAGTCTGTCAAACCGCTAACAAACTCTCTACAGTCACTCAAAAAGTTTTAAAACCAAAACGACGTCTTGGGTCTGGTTTTACCCTAAAAAGCTTTTGCTTATCAGACCCCAAACAAATACTAACACCATGGTTAATGGTGCCAGTGTGAGACTGGATGCCTCTCACGACAGCCAGGGGAAATCTGTCCTCCTCATTTCCTGCACTGGACAGCACCCCCGTGTCAGTTGCAACAGCTCTGCCATCAGTCGCACTGTAAACACAGCAGAGACAGTTAGAAAACACACATTCAACATATGGTTGCAGCACCTCACACCTCACAGACAGTAAGTATGCATTTTCTGCTGTACTTTTAATCAACTGTCCCATATTGTCCATCAGTACTCTTTCATTTTTCTCCACAGTGGCTGGATTCTCCACGGTGGCTGGAACAGGACAAGAAAGAGCAGGAGGACTTGTTGCGTGATTTTTCACTTCTTCAGAGATCTTCAGGTCCTCACTTGACTGAACTAGGAGCAGTTCAGTGTCAAACAACAGTGTAAAACTGTCACTGAGATCGTTGTCATCTTCTCCCTGAAGATGTGGTGAGGACAGCAACAGTTTCACCTCCTCCACTGGAATCTGCTCTGCTTCACAGTCCATCAGGAAGCTGTTACTCAAAACAGACTCATCCTCTTCTTCCTCCAGTCGATGTTCTTGAAGCGCCACCTCCTGTAGAAGTGGCTCACCTACTTGAGTGAAAAGCTCTGGTGTCACCTTAGGATGACACACACTGGGACACGAACGTTGCTTTTTCAGTTCAGCTTTGAGCCTCAACTCTGTTAGCTCCTTCTGCAACGTCAGTATTTCTTGTTCACGAGCAACTTGAAGTCTTTGTTGTTCAAGTTCCTGCTCTTGTAAAAACAATTGACTTTTCTCCTGTTTTCTCTCTGGTGACAAACTCCAGCCTAAGTCTTATATGAGAAGTTTCTATAGCAACCCTGTTGCCGGCATGATTTCATCAGTTAATTTCCCCACAGACTGACTGACAAAGTGAGAAAAAAAAAAAAAAGAAAGACTTTGGGTGTCAGGTTGTCTTTGCGGTGGTGAAGTCTGTTTCTGGAGCTTGACTTCTGCTCAGCGTTCAATCGACTAAATGACCTCCAACCTGGTTGAATCAGAATTTATGACATAACTTGCCTTTCATCAAGGTAATGATTTCAGATTCAGAGCGGTAAGACTGAAACTGTGGGTTCGGGCTTTTCGAGACAATTGTGCCATAAGACTGAAACTGTGGGTTCGGGCTTTTCGAGACAATTGTGCCACGCCAGGTTCACCCAGAAAATGCGGTAAGGAGTTGAAGAAAACCAAGTGTCGGAGTACACCAGATAGGGCACAGCCTGCCTTGTTTATGCCTCCCTGACTGCGAGGGTGAGGTGGGGGTTACCTGGTGTGGGTGGAAATCACACAGACTCTGCATTGATGGGCATTTGAGGGGGTCGCTCACACAGCTGGAAATCCGGCAGCTTTTAGGTTCTGACTGTGACCCTGGAGATGTTTGGAAATGTCAATCACGCGCCCTTCGACTCACATGCTGGGACTTTGGCTTTACTTAACATGGCAATGAAGTTCTTTTGCAATATAAAAACCCCTCGTTGGGTTTCTTCATTTAGTGGGCAACAGGACCTTTCTTGAATGAATTATAATAGTTTTGAGTTTTGAAAGCTCACAATTGTGATGTGGGTACTGAAGCTGAAGTGCAAACCATTCAAAGGAATGAAGCTGTGATATTTCAAGTAGAACTCTGAAGCAACATGAATAGCTTTTGATTATTAGAAGGCAGAAACAACTCTGTTTGCTGTGTGTGGATAACAAATGTGCCTGCTCCCACACATGATTTGGGATTCACAATAAACCTATTATGTCTCATTCTTCTAAGGTCTATCCTATTCAAAACACATTAGTGAGGTATGCTGGTGAAGATTCTCAGTCATCCAGGACACGATAAAATCAAAAAACGTTCAATACAGAAACAACTGGACTTTATTTGTAACAGAAGACGTTTCGCTCTTCATCCGAGGAGCTTTCTCAATTCAAAGAGCAGCGAGTGGGGTTCAGGTTTTAAAGGCTGAGATAAGATATACACATACCTATGTAGATTGACAAATCACAACTCACACCTTAACAGTAGGGGTTTCTTAGGGTCTTTGTTAGTCTAATTCACAGAAGCGGCTCCTCTGTTCCCATCAAGTGTGAAAATCGTCTGGGAATCAGACCTAAAACTGCATTATGTTTTTGAAAGTTGGAATCTGAGACCTCCTCCTCTGTTAAGAGAAGGTTTTTCTTGCTTAATATAAACCGCTTCCTTCACACCCCTCTCAAACCATCTGTATTCACGATCCAAAATGTGCACATTCTGGTCCTCAAATGAGTGACCCTTGTCCGTGAGGTGGAGGTGAACAGCTGAGTTTTATCCAGAAGAGGAGGCTCTTCTGTGTTTGGACATTCGTCTGTGAAGAGGCTGTTTAGTTTCTCCAATGTATAAGTCTGGACAGTCCTCGCTGCACTGGACCGCATAAACTACACCACTCTGTTTGTGTGTCGGTGTTTTGTCCTTAGGGTGGACTAGCATCTGTCTGAGAGTCCTGCTGGGTTTGAAATGTACTGGGATGTTGTGTTTGTTGAAAATCCTTCTGAAATTCTCTGATACTCCAGCCACATAAGGTATGACAATGTTTTTTCGTCTGTTAGCCTTTTTCTGTTCATTATTGTGTTTTTGTAGATTTCCTCGCTGACTTGACAAAAGCCCAGTTAAGATATCCACATGTTTATTGAGGTCTTAATTGTTTTTGTTGGCTGCAAACATGAACTTCCTGGTGCACCTTCTATTATAAGCTTTCTCCAGGTCTAGAAAATGCAGGTAGACTTAACAGTCAAACTCCAACTGCCTCCCCACTGGATTCACTCAGATTGGACTCACTCTTTCTCGTGGATGCAAGGTTTGACCGTTAGAACAATTTGGAGTAAACTCGCTCTTACAAGACTGCAACTAACTCCTGGATCCTATTGTATGTACCTTATTACAGACCTAATGGTCCTGTTCACCATGTTAAAGCTGTGATTCCACTGATAGATTGGTTTCATGGGCTATCCAGCCCCGGTGTTTCCAAAGCAAAGGCAGCATCACAATTCCAGGGATTGAGTTGAGCTTGTTGGACTCTGATTTAACTCTGCTAAGTCACCTTGACATGTCTATGTTATGTCTATGTCTGCTAAGTAACATTGTCACTGATCCTGTATATAGTGCTCATTAACAGGGTCTCGAGGTGCAGATGTGTAGAAGAGGTGTCGATCTGAGAACCCGTGTCTTGTTTCTGCTTTTTGCAAACATCATGATTCCATCTGCAGTTCTCAGACAAGTGTGAAGCAGTTGAGATGCAAGACAAATCCCTGTAAGGAGGCCATGGTTTTCAACTGAAAAAAGATGTAATGCTCCTTCCGAAGCCTTCCAGTGGACAAGTTCAAGCATCTAAGTCTTGCTGACAAGTAAATATGATAGAGCAGGAGATCAATCAATTGACTGGGGTCTTGTCAGCAGTAATCAAGACATTGCTCTGTTGTTTCATTGTGAAAATGAGCCAAATGTCATATCTCTCAACTTACTGGTCCATCTACAATCCAACCCTCACCTACGGTCATGGGACTGGCCATTTGGAAAAACAAACATGAGTGGATAATGGAATTAATACCTCGTAGGCCAGACAGGTTGAGCTCATGAGTCTGGTGTGCTATGGAGGAACACCAGACGATAATCACTGCTCTGATCTAAAATTAAAAAATAACCACATTGTGAATCTTTGCACATTGGGCTCAAGCTGACTTTTTCTTAAGAAAATCCAGATAAGTAGTCATTTTAGAAGAGAAAAATATTAATTATTGATTATAACTGTATTTAATACAAAACCTCTTCAGACATCATAAGAAAAGGCTCTGTTCTAACTCTGAACACTTGTAAAAGAGAGTGCTTTTAAATCAATCCCTTGTCATAAACCACACTGTTTAGAGTTTAGAAAAGTGCTTGCCAGGTTTAAATGGTCCAATAAGCCAAACATAAATGCAGACCAGGATTTACTGGAAAATTGATTTTGTCCTGGTTTTATATTTTATGTTTTTTTCCCTTCTGATTTTCCAGTAAGGTTGACGGTCTAAAACATTAATTTAAACCCATACAACCTGCATACAACTAGTTCTAAAATTTTCTCCAAAAATAACAGTATTGATTACAGCTCAGCTTTTATCTGTCATCATTTCAAAACATCATCTTAAAACCCATCACAACTATGAACAGATAAGTTCAGGCGAAGCACCAACACTCTCCTACAGAGACATTGATTTGCAGTTCTAATAAAAAGCTGAATGTGTGCACAAAAGTTATTACAACAAATGAACCGTGGAATTAAACCTTCCAATATTAGAAATTAAAATTTTAATTGGGATGTGCAACCAGAGAACAAAGTATAGTTGTAAAAATTACATTTTAGTAAATACTGATCTGTTTGTTTCTGTATGCAAGCCAAAGTTCCCACAAAAACAAGAACAACAAAAACAAATTTTATGAAACCAAAAACTTTTTAACGTTGGACTTAATTCTTAATATGTACTCCCACATTCTTAAGAAACTCTTTCCAAATGACTATGCAGAGATAGGAGGTCACCAAGGGTTGTCAACAACGTTTTCTACTTTCTGGCTTTATTTCAAGAATAAACTTCAGACCTTTTTGAGAGTTGTTAATTTTCTCATTTCTGTCCTTGTTGGAGATTTATAGTGAAAAGAAAACAGGTTCTTGACAAGAAAGCAGGAAGCTCTCTTGCCTTTAAAATGAATGTAATATAAATAAAACCTTCCAAACGTGTACAGGTGGTCCCCGACTTACGAACGTGTTCCGTTCCTATGCACCGTTCGTAACTCGAAAATTCGTAAGTCGGAACGCGTTACACGTGGCGTTCGTAAGTCCGGATTTTTGGTCGTAAGTTGGAAAATGTATGCTAACGCTGCGCCGCACACCCGTTTATCAACATGAGACTGAACAAGCGTACATACTGGTTCATAAACATGCACAGAACTTTATTTACAAACAGTTAGCTAACACACTTTCATCTAAAAACACGTACCAGTGCTGTATTTACTGTACAACAGTACTGTTCGTAAGCTCCGTCGTAAGTCCGGAACATCGTAAGTCAAGGCCGTCGTAAGTCGGGGACCACCTGTAATTTCCCCCTCCCACTTACTGATGATCCAGAGCTATTTGAAAAAAAAATTATACAACAAACTTTCCAAGAAAATAATATTTTAAAGCACTACTGCTAACACTTTAAAGTGTGGTTCTATGGACAGTTTATGAACATTTTAATCTCTCTATAGATAGCACCTAAGTTTGGAAAAATAGTTTAATTCTGACCTTACAAGCTAACAGCTAACCCAAATGTGACCTACGGTTAGCCATCTTATAATAATAATAATAATAATAATAATACATTTTATTTGTAGGCGCCTTTCTTGGCACTCAAGGTCACCTTACATTGTCAATCATAAAAAATAAAAATAAACCAGACACATTATAAACACAGAAAAAACAAGTAAAATGAATAAAAATAAAAATAAAAAATAAGACAATGCAGTTGTTATCATGCATAGGCTACTTTAAACAGGTGAGTTTTGAGTTTGACTTTGAAATGTGGCAATGAGTCCGTGTGTGAATATCAGGTGGGAGTGAGTTCCAGAGCTGGGGAGCAGAGCAGCTGAATGCTCTGCTCCCCATAGTAACAAGACGGGCAATGGGAACAATGAGCTGGATGGAAGAAGAGGATCTGAGGGTACGAGCAGGTGTAACAATGTGAATAACGTCTGAAAGGTATGGAGGAGCAAGGTTGTGGATAGCTTTGAATGTAAGGAGGAGTATTTTGTAATTGATGTGATCTTAAAACAACTCTACCCTCAAAAAATTAATTGGAGTTTATTTTAAAAAAAAATTAAATAAGTTTATACAGTAGTCCCTCGATACTTGGCGGTTGGACTTTCGTGGACTCACTCTTTCGTGGGTTTTCAACGTAAGATTGTACATGACACACGATTTGCGATGGGGAAAGACAGACACCACCCCCTCCTTTCTCTTTCTTTGCTGTGACAGCCTCAGAAAGAGAAAGGAGGGGGTGGGGTCTGTCCTTGCCCATCGCTACTGCTCAGGGAACAGGTATGAACAGATCAGATGAACAAATGTAGGATATTGGAGAAAATGCTTAGGTTGACAAATAAGAGTGAATCAGTTGAAAAGAGAGAGAGAGAGAGTGGCTGAGGTAAGACAGTACTAAAATAAATATAACGTCCTTACTTTTTAGTTTTTCACCTATCACGGGGGTCTCTGGAACGTAACCCTGCAATAAGTGCGGGACTACTGTAAACTTTTTATAAATATTTACATTGCTATCAGTTTTGCATTTTAGTTAATTTGACAAAAATATTGATATTTTTGCCTGAAGTGTTCAAGTCTTAACCAGAAGTGCTACAGCTACTGTTAAGTGCGCTTACCACTTCCCAAACAATTCAAAATAAAGAACAGTCTAATGTGAAACTGACAGCTGTGTAGGTTTGTAAAAAACGATTCACATGAACTGTTCTGAAATTCTTTAAGATTAAAGTTGTTTCAAGGTTGCAAGAAGCCACTTTGATCTTAGCTGTATACAAGCTAGCGGTTAGCTTGTAAATCTGTCCAGAATTATTTCTTAAATTGAGGCCATTCAAAAAGCTATTTAAAAAGGTAAACCTTTTAAAATTTCACAAGGCTTTCACAGAATCCCACTTCAAAAGCTTTGCAGTCTCCCTTTAAATGTAATATAGAGGCTGTTTTTGGTCACAAGTTTTGGGGCATTTGCTAAAGTTCAATGAAAACCTCCCATATTTCCATCCAGGTATTTTCCTTCACACGTCATAAAAACACTCTTTACTTCATGAAAAGCCCCAAAATAATCACATTTAGCCATGACAGCACTTCAAGTTGAGCTGAACAGACAGGACTAAACCCACATCCGAGATATTCTTTTGAGAGGGGGTCTGCAGTGAAGCTTCTTGAACTTTTTACATAAAAATTCAAACAATTTCATAAACAATCTCATTGAGGTTAGTAAAAGTTTTGACACCTTCACCTGTCCATCAAATTAGAAAATACCTTTGTTGTGCTTCTCCCTTCACTGCCATGACATCAAATCTGTCTCTTTGAATGGACCTGCCACTCATCAGGGTCACTACCTGCCAATCACTTATTTCAACGGCACATTAATGACCGTCATTATGTACCAAGCCTATAAGGCAGGCAGGCTGATGTGTGTGTGTGTGAGTGAGCATGTTTGCTTATATGCCCGCACGTCTGCTCCACCATCCTGAAAGCAGATTGCACTGGGGGATGGGGCCAAGCTCTTGGTCACCTCCTTTAGCATCTCATTGCCACAGAAAGGATGACGGAGGAAATATGGCAGACAAGCTGTAATGGACTGTGCATCTGCTTCGTGATGCCATTCCAGATGTCCCCTTCTGTTTCTCACCAGAGAATGAGCAGCAAACAAGACGGCAGAGGGTTAACGGAGGGGGCACGCCATGCTGAACTTCCTACCCTTCAAATATTATTAAACGTGTCCGTCTTCATAACGGTCCTTTTCTGTGTGAAAAGCCATTCGTGTGGATTTTTGAAGTGGGTAAATAAATCAAAATAGCACCAAATTTAACCTCCATGCCTACAGATGGGATTGAAAAGCTGAAAATAATTTGGAGATGGGTCAAAAGCACGGAGACCCCTGTGTGTTTTTGATAAACATGCAAATTGCTGGCTCCGTTATGGGATGGCAGCTCATTTTTAAACCAACAAACATAAAGATGGTAAGGTTTCTAATGGAAATAATTCAAATATGCTTCTGTGGATCAAAATGACAGACATCCCCTTTAATAACCCTTAAGGGAGGAGGTGATTTGATGGGAAGGGAAAAAAGATCATATGTTCTTGTGTGAAGGTTTGAACAGAAAAAGGTTTTGTAGGCTGTTTGAACAGAAGTTTGATGGGTGCTGTTATGAACAGGTAAGAAACTTCAGTCCAATTATCAAAGTTTAAAAATTGGCCCAGTAGTACCCTTAATGCACAGTAGTTAAGAAATTGCATTTAATTTGTTGTTTTTGGTGACAACGGCATTTGTTAAAAGAATATTGTATAGAATCTTGCATGTCAAAATAAAAATAAAACCTCTTGCACGATCTGTTCACGCTCAAAGTATTTTTTTCAAAGATAATGTTTAGCTACACTTCTTTTAAGCTCTGTATTGGAAAGAATGACAGAGTTGGAGAAAGTTTTGTGTTTGCAAAGGGTGCGTAGCTGTGGTTGTAATCTTGAATCTCGTCGACTTACTTAATTCGTCCAGCGGTTTATGAGAAAGAAAACAAATAACGATAAAACAAAACTGTATGGCATAATATAACTCACAGTTTAAAACCAATAATGCTACTACTTTTACTATTGTGGCTTGAATATGACATATTGCTACAATAACAACTAAATTAAAGAACGTGAAGAACCTCAAGAGTTTGAGGTTCTCATTGGGAGTGACAAGGATTGATAAGATGGGATCATCAGAGGTACAGCAGACTGATTAAGTTATTTATAAAGTGTAAATATGTTCCTTTAGGAAAAGGGAAAATTACTGTTTGTGTTTGAGATATCTTGGAGTAAAGTTACAGAGAACATTCGAAAAACGTTCACTCCGATTGCCGAGTGGGACTTTAAAAAATGTATCTGCCTGTATTGTTTAAAAGTATTATTTCCTCAAATGATCGGGGTGGCCAAAGGATAATTTATGGTAGCCAAGGCCATCAGTGGCCACCCCCTAGCTCCACCATTGCACCTGGTCATAAAATAATGCAGCTCCCTCCACTTCCCAGGATTTGTCACTCTGTACTGCTTTGGACAAGCAAAACCAAAAAGAAATCCCTTGGTTCTTCTACACAGTAACTCCTACTTGAATATCTCGCACCGAAAGCATCAAGGTTTACTTGCATTCACTGTTCCAGTCAGGAAAAAACACTCATTTTGAAAGCTTCAAACATTTTGCTATTCAAATCCCTCTGGAACAGGGGGGCACATCAGCGTACCGCTTGTCTCGAGGTAGAAAAAGAAAGCGAGGTCTGTTGAACACGTATTTCCGGAAAGCGCTTGTACCCTTGCAAACAGTTAGTGCCTTGGTGCACTGAATATTTTCAGCTAAGCTTCTTTACCTGAAGAAAGTAGCCCAGAATCAACAGCAGCAAATTGTTTCCCCTAGATTATAGACAATAATTGCTTTTCAGAACCTGTTAATTTATTATCAACCCAAACCACCCTGTTTTTTTTTTTGCCCGTCTCCGAGTTCGAGTGCTGCAGCCTGTGAATGTTCTTATCTCGACCTCTCTTGTTAGACAGTTAATCAAACCACTTTACTTGTCAAATGGATTATCTGACACCATGCACAGCAGCTCTTGGCTCCGAGGAGGGCGACGCTTTGCAACATGGGCAACACATTTGTTTGGTTCCAGCCTTGCAGCTGGTTATTTTTGGTCTCGAGCAGCTTTGATTACCGGGGCTCTCGCCCACTCTGCACCCCACATAACTAGACTTGTGCTGGCTGTTGTCTCAGCGGAAAAGACAAACTGAAGAGACTTGGAGGTGTAATTTTTTGTGGTGTGCTCTTAAAATAAAGGCGCTGGAAGCATCATTAGGTGGGCAGCCAACCGATTTATTTTGTGCAGGTAAGAAGTCTTGAGTTCTCCAAGTTAATTAATTGGAAGTACACTAAAGATACTTGTAGAATCTTTGTTTTAGTTTTGTTATACTTTTTCTTTTAATTCTTTATTCATTTCAAATTTAAAAGAACATAATTTTTTTTTTTTTTTTACAATTCCACGTAAATAAAAAATCAAACATTACATGAAATGAAAGGAAGCAGAAGAAGATAAAATCTTATTATGTCTGCCCCTTTTTAACAAAATTAATTCAAACAATCAATTCAAACAACAATAATCAAAAAAAAATTACACAATAAATAACACATCATACTTTACCATTCATAAATTTTGAAACAAACCAATTTATATATAAACCTAATTTTATTCATTTTTTAAAACAAAGTAATTGTTTTTGCAACTTTGATATAATTTTCTAAACCATTCCACAGACCTATCCCATAAATTATAGTAGACCTACTCTTTAGACTTGTTCTATGTTTTGGCATAACAAAAATATCTGTACCCTTAAGATTGTAAGTACGCTGTCTTTTAACAAAAAGCGTTTGGATATTTGAGGGTAATGTGAAGTTTTGCGCCTTGTACAATATTAAGAGTATATTGTAGTCAACCAGATCATAAAATTTCAGTAATTTTAATTTGCAGAACAAAACATTTGATGGATGGTAATAATGCTTTCTAGTGATAATCCTTATAGCTCTTTTCTGTAAAATAAAAATGGGCTTAGTTATAGTTTTGCACGCTGTACCCCAAACCTCAACGCAATAAATTAAATGCGGGATTATTATTGCATTGTACAACAAATACATTGCTTTGTCATTTAATGATAAACACTGCAATAGATCTTGATATTTTAGTTTTTACAGAATTTATGTGTTGTTTCCATGACAACTTATCATCAATAATTACACCCAAAAACTTCACTTCCCTTACCCTACATATCTCAGAGCCATCAATCTTAAAAGGTACATCAACAGTTATCTTTTTCTTACTAAAAATCAGGGAATTAGTTTTGTCTAGGTTCAAAGATAACTTATTTAATTTAAACCAATGTTGTATTTTAACAAATTCAATATTTATCAACTCAAACAATTCTTACAAATCATTGCCCGCACAAAAGAAAGTAGTGTTGTCAGCAAAAAGAACACATTTGAGGACATCGGACACCTTCATTAAATCATTTACATATAAAATAAATAACTTAGGTCCAAGTACAGAGCCGTGTGGTACTCCAGATAAAACATTTCTTAAAGTAGATCTTACATCTTCTATTTGAACGAACTGCTTTCTATCTTTCAGGTAGCTAAATATCCATACCTCTGTATAAAATGGTTTTCTTTAGATGTATCCATGCTAAAAGCCCTCTGATATTCTGATTTCTGAAACTGAGGAAATCAAGTGCTTGTTAGATATGTCTTCAAGTTGAACCTGGTACGGCCTTGCCTCCCCAGAAGACTGCCTTTAGTTCTGTCTCTGATCGGACATGGCTGGTCCTATTTGTTCAAGGATGAGATGTCTCAGATCCAATTCCTAATATGGAGTTGATTTTTCTTTTATTGCTCACACACACATTTTAGATAGTTTCATCAAACCCACTGTTTTCATCAATCACCAGTTTGGTCTACACATAACCGTCCTACTAATGCACTCAGATTGCACTCCGTCCATTGTCCAGGGTGGAGTCTAGGGCCAAGAAAAGTCAGAGTCAGAGTCAGAGTCAGAGAGAATTTATTGTCATTTGCACCGCATGTAGTACATGTGTTGAAAACGAGATTATGTACACAGGGTCCCAGTTACATCCAACAACAAATGCAAGAGAAAAACAATAATAACATCTAGGATTAACTAAGAGAGACATCAGCTAGTAATACACTAAGCCCTAATGTAGTAGAAAAACATCATTATAAACAGCAGCACGAACATGAGCAGATGGTCACAGATGAACGCAGCAACAAGAAACAGATCAGCATCAGCATGATGTGACATTTTGCAGTGTTTATTCTTATTATTTATTTATTCATGAGTCTGACAGCCTCAGGGTAGAAGCTGTTCCTCAGTCTAGTGGTTCTACATTTGATGCTCCTCAACCTCCGTCCCGAGGGGAGTGGTGCAAAGAGTGAGTGTGCTGGGTGAGTGAGGTCTTTCATGATGCAGGTGGCTCTTTTTCTGCATCTGGAGGTGTAAATGTCTGTGATGGTGGGGAGACTGACTCCCACAGACTTCTGTGCAGCCTTCACCACTCTTTGTAGAGCTTTCCTCTCTGCAACTGTGCAGCCTCCATGCCACACGTTGATGCTGGAGCACAGGACGCTCTCCACTGCACACCTGTAGAACGAGGTGAGGACTGAGCTTCTCAGACCGGCTCGTCTCAGCCGTCTGAGGAAGTAGAGTCTCTGATGACCTTTCTTGATCAGGCTGGTGGTGTTATTGCTCCAGCTGAGGTTATCATTCATGTGTACACCCAGGTATTTGTAGCTGGAGACCACCTCCACCGCAGATCCACCTATATACAGTGGGGTGTGGGTGTGTTTGTTCCTTCTGAAGTCCACAATCATCTCCTTCGTCTTCTTCACATTCATGTGAAGGTTGTTCTCTTTGCACCAACTCTCCAGATGTTCCACCTCCTGTCTGTAGCTGGATTCATCATTATCTGTGATGCATCCCACCACAGCTGTATCATCTGCAAACTTAACAATATGACTAAAATATACATATATATACATAATAACAATATCACTAAAAGCTGAGGCACTCCTTGAGTTCGGGGCTTTTGTCATCAAGATCCCCGTCGAGACGGTTCGGACTGAAGCCTCACCGAAACCCTGCAACTTTTCCTGCCTCATCAACATTAAATGGTAAAAACTTTATTCTTCTCAGTTTTTATTGAGTCATAGTGAGTCTTCTCTCCACCTGCGAACAAAAAGAACCAAATAGGGCACCGTGGTCGGACGGCTGCCATACCCACTGGAACCTAGTTAAAGGAGCGACTTAGCAATTGCAGCACCCTTATTCGTTTTAAAATAAGCTCTTAAAAATAATACATCTCAGTTTGGAGCAGCTTTTAGACGTTTTATTTGGGAATATTTAGGAAATGTAATAAAACTTTCTGTAAATGCTAAAAAAAAGTTTTAAACAGTTCTGTACAAACTGTTAGCACTAGAGTTAATCAGTTACCGTATTTTCCAGCATATAAGTCGCACCTTTTTTCCTAATTTGCATGCCCTGCGTCTTATAGGGCGGAACGACATATTTATGGATTTTTTCCCATATATTTAGACCAATTTTTGGCTGAGATATGACCGTAAAAAAAAAAAAAAGGAGTAGTACCAGTTTCGGCTGCTAGGGGGGCAGGCAGTACCAGTTTCAGCCACTAGGGTCCACCGACCGTTTCCAGCTCATGTGTCCGACCGCAGCCTCCTCTGGTCGGACTCACTCTGTTGCAGCCCCGCCTCCTGCTCTCTGGAGATCTGACACTTCCAGAGAGTCCACCAACCTTTTCCGGCTCATGTGTCCGACCGCAGCCTCCTCTGGTCGGACTCACTCTGTTGCAGCATGGCCTTCTGCTCTCTGGAGGTCTGAACTACTGTTAGCTCAGTGTTTGTTAGCAAAATAGCTCAAGAACCACAGGACAGATTTTGATGAAACTTACAGAAAGTAATCATTGGATGGATATTTACAACCTATTAGCTGTAGGAGATGTTTGAGCTAAAATTCGATGTTTTAGGACCGTAGCTGTGGTAGCTGTTAGCTCAGTGTTTTACTGTTAGCAAAATAGCTCATGAACCATACGACAGATTTTGATGACACTTACAGAAAGTAATCACTGGATGGACATTTACAACATATTAGTTGTAGGAGATGTTTGAGCTAAAATTAGATTTATTTACAATTTATTTTCGCAGCGCATGCATACTTTTGGAAGACCGTCAAAGCGAAACAATTTAAATCCAGCTAATTTGAACATTACGTTAATTTTTAAAGGAAAAGTTAAGCTCAGAAACACTTTTGCTATAATGTCAGCAAACATATATATTTTTATAAGGTGTATATCTTGTTAAATTTTAAAGAAATGAAGCGTTCCCACCCGTGCGGGTGCAGGTAGCGAAACTAATTTTTAAATCCAGCTGATCGTGCATTTATTAAGGAAAAGTTAAGCTCAGAAACACTTTTGCTATAATGTCAGCAAACATATATATTTTTATAAGGTGTATATCTTGTTAAATTTTAAAGAAATGAAGCGTATCCGCTCGCTGCGCGTGCACGCTTCGCAGCACCGACGTAGCAAAACTTTTTTTAATTCAGCTGATTTGACCGGTATGTGCATTTATTAAGGAAAAGTTCAGCTCAGACACATCTTTGCTATAATTTTCAGCAAACAAATACGGGTAATTGTTGTTAAGTGTTAATCTTGTTAAAGTCCTACCATGCATGCTCCTGTGGCCATTTCCGGGTTGTCACCGCTGACGCGGAACATGCACGACGCGTCAGCGGTGACGCATAATAGATGCAACTTATAGGGCGAAATGACATATTTATGGATTTTTCCAATTTATTGGACATAATTGGACAATGCAACTTATAGGGTGGTGCGACTTATCGGCCGGAAAATACAGTACTAACTAACCCGGGTTAATGACCGAATACTGTACTCATATTGAACCAGAACTCACAAATTCGGGGTGTCAGTTAAGTGCATGTCCTCCTATGATCACCCCTTCGTCTGCCTCGGCCTTGGGGGGGCGGATCTCTGATGCTTCACGGTCGCTACTGAATGTTCTATTGGAGGAACCTTATTCACTTATGCATGCTCACAACCACACACAAATGGATGCAGGGATGTATATGTAGATATCATATGCAGATATGTAGATGGGTATGTGACTGAATATGAATGTATATGTATGTATACTGTATATATATTTGTAGGTATGGGTATGTTTATTTATGGAAATGTACTGCAAGGTCATGAATATTATTAGTCTTTATGCATGTGTGTTTTGTTGCTGTGTTCTGTCATGTACTTTGCAGGTGTAAGAATTAAGAGGAGGTCAATATTAATACTGACCTCTTTATCTTAATTAATTTACTTATTCAGATTGAATAGTAAATGTTCACGGATTCTGTTCTTTTTCAGTTTACCCAATATTTCTGTGGTCTTTATGATGGATAAATAAACAGAGCCATTAAGTGACAATGGACATTAACTTAGTTTGGTATGCCAGGCGACACTACCATTTATTTAAAATAAATCAACTAAATTAACACCATTACACTTGATTGACATGATTTCACTTTCTTTCAATTCAAATACGTCAGCACACTTAAATTTAACACAACAGACATAAATATTAGATGTTAAGCATATTTAGTCTGTGGGCTCTTTAACTTAAAAAATATAGTTTCCAGCTTAGATTGAGAGGGAAAAGAGATAGGAGGAAAGATTTAAGAAGAAATTATCCTGAGCATGATACCAGAGTGACACTTCTCATCCGACTTCTGCTAAAATCCAAGTACGTTTTGTAAACAGCTCTTTACCTTTTGACGACTGCCCGGTAAGAGGGACGACCTTGTAGCCTTTCAGATGCACGGATTCTTGTGGGAACCAGTACGATACCTTCAAGCAAGGTTCTGGTTTACGTTTTCCAACGTCTCCTGGTTTTGCTTGGTCATCAGAGAATATGTCAGCTTCAGGCCTCTGACTTCAAGATAAACTTATTCCAGGAAGGAATAGACAAGTTCTTGATCTTACGCTTGTTCGAAGTAGACTCATAACAGCCTGTTATCAGTCCTTAGCTGAAGACGCCGGTCGTTAGCTCTTGACCACACGTGTCCAGCTCTTGGGAAAGTTCACATCTCTTGAAGTTCCCAGCAACTCTCTCCGACTCTTGCCGACTCTGAAGTCTCAGCAAAAGCTTAGCACTAGTACTTAAGGAAGGACCAGTCGAGGAGTTCATTTGTCTTATCATACCCAAGGTTAAAGCCAGCAGCAGAGAGAAATGTTTAGGAAAAAAGACAGATAACGCTGGAGCCCTGCTCATGAGACTGTCTCTGAGTTTCTAAACAAAACCGTCCGGTCTCTGTGACCCGAAGGCTTCACCTTTAAACACAGCAGTGAACACAGTTTAACTCTTACAGAATGACACAGCTTAAAAGCACACATCATGAAAATGACAAAAGTTATTCTTTTGATCACATTAGAATAAAATCAAAGATAGAAATAGTCTCTTTTGGTGACTATATTTATCAGATTATAGCTAAATGAATGATTTTGTAGTAAATGTCTTGCTTTACTGAGTGGTCAGTAAAGGTCATCACTGGACAGTTCAAAAACCTTAATTTGACCCTGGGTAGGTCCATTACATCTCCCCCCTTTTGGAAGCCATCGCCAGTCCTTGGGGATGGGGTCCAACACGAAAGGAAACCTTGAACTGTCTTTGATCTTGAAGTAATCCAGCAAGTGGAAAAGAAAAATCAAAAATTATAATCCCATAAAGTTTTTGAAATTCCATACTGTTCGGAGGTAATCCCATTGCGAAAAGCTTTTAATCCTTTGGAAAACAAAGTCTGTTAACTCTTGGAAAACAAAGTCTGTGATCCCTTGGAAAGCAAAGTCTTATAATCCACAGCGGTAATTCCACAGCAGTAATTCCACAACGATTAGTTTTGTTGATTGATCAGCAACAATTGTTTTCATAATCAGCATGTAGAGGGGATCCCTCGATTGACGCAGAGGAGGCGACCCTTGGATGAAGGTTGAAGACCAAGCGTTGGAGCTGCAGGTCCCCACATCGAAGGTTGTTGGCTGGTTGGTTTCCAGTCAGTGCCACTCTGGTTCTATGTGTCATGCAATTATGTGGTTTTTTAAGGTGGGCTTATGATTGGGATTTTACATTAAGCCTTACCTATATGCACCTGGTATGTAAGCTATCATGGTTTAGATCAGCTACACTTACCAATTAAGGGGTGGATCAATTCTGTAAAATTTAGATATAGGGATTTGTACCTATAAAATTTTGGAGGGCTTCTGTAACGAAGGCCTCTAATTCCAAACTATTCCTCCATTCATTACTTAGTTTAGGTTAAACTAAAATAAAAATGAAATATAGTTTGATCTAAATGTCTGTTGTCTTTTAGACGAACGACGTAGGATTTGGTATTCCTAATAAATTTTGAAGTCTATGGCGAGACTCATCAAAATGAATAGACAATCTAGAATTGAAACGATCGGATCGGTTCAATTTAGAAATTGTGAGGTCAATGTAGTTTATTGTACTTTGAGCAACTTTAAACTACATTGACTCTTCAACGATTGAGACTTAACAAAACGAACTGCATGTTGGCATAGTTAAATCCATATCATTCATTAACCAATGTTAATGCAAAACCTTTTTGGCTGGGAGTGTTCAGAACCAAACAATATCTCAACTAATGACAAC
>JBBPBX010011026.1:33631-51555 GCA_038048925.1 Garcialebias charrua | reverse complement strand
TATATGTATATATATATATATATGTATGTATATATATATATATATATATATATATATATGTATATATATATATGTATGTATATATATATATATATATATATATATATATGTATGTATATATATATATATATGTATATACAAGCCCAAAACCAGAAAAGTTGGCACGTTGTGGAAATCGCAAATAAAAACAGAATACAATGACTTGCAAATCTTTTTCAACCTATATTCAATTGAACACACTGCAAAGACCACATACTTAACGTTCGAACTGGTAAACTTTGTTATTTTTTGCAATTATTAGCTCATTTGGAATTTGATGCCTGCAACATGTTTCAAAAAAGCTGGCACAAGTGACAAAGAAGACAGAGAAATTTGAGGAATGCTCATCAAACACTTATTTGGAATATCCCACAGGTGAACATGCAAATTGGGAACAGGTGGGTGCCATGATTGGGTATAAAAGCAGCTTCCTTGACATGCTCAGTCATCCACATAGAAGGATGGGGCGAGGGTCACCACTCTGTGAACAAATGCGTGGGCAAATTGTCGAACAGTTCAAGAACAACTTTTCTCAACGAGCTATTGCAAGGAATTTAGGAATTTCACCATCTACGGTCCGTAATATCATCAAAAGGTTCAGAGAATCTGGAGAAATCACTACACGTAAGGGGCAAGGCCGAAAACCAACATTGAATGCCCGTGACCTTCGATCCCTCAGGCGGTACTGCATCAAAAACCGACATCAGTGTGTAAAAGATATCACCACATGGGCTCAGGAATACTTCAGAAAACCACTGTCAGTAACTACAGTTCGTCGCTACATCTGTAAGTGCAAGTTAAAGCTCTACTATGCAAAGCAAAAGCCATTCATCAACAAGATCCAGAAACGCCGCCGGCTTTGCTGGGCCCGAGCTCATCTGAGATGGACTGATGCAAAGTGGAAAAGTGTTCTGTGGTCTGATGAGTCCACATTTCAAATTGTCTTTGGAAACTGTGGACGTCGTGTCTTACGGACCAAAGAGGAAAAGAACCATCAGGACTGTTATAGGCGCAAAGTTCAAAAGCCAGCATCTGTGATGGTATGGGGGTGCATTAGTGCCCAAGGCATGGGTAACTTACACATCTGTGAAGGCACCATTAATGCTGAAAGGTACATACAGGTTTTGGAGCAACATATGCTGCCATCCAAGCGACGTCTTTTTCATGGACGCCCCAGCTTATTTCAGCAAGACAATGCCAAGCCACATTCTGCACGTGTTACAACAGCGTGGCTTCGTAGCAAAAGAGTGCGGGTCCTCCCCTGGCCTGCCTGCAGTCCAGACCTGTCCCCCATTGAAAATGTGTGGCGCATTATGAAACGTAAAATACGACAACGGAGACCCCGGACTGTTGAACAACTTAAGCTGTACATCAAGCAAGAATGGGGAAGAATTCCACCTGAAAAGCTTCAAAAATTGGTCTCCTCAGTTCCCAAACGTTTACTGAGTGTTGTTAAAAGGAAAGGCGATGTAACACAGTGGTAAATATGTCCCTGTGCCAACTTTTTTGCAATGTGTTGCTGCCATTGAATTCTAAGTTAATGGTTATTTGCAAAACAAAATAAAGTTTCTCCGTTCGAACATTAAATATATTGTCTTTGCATTCTATTCAGTTGAATATGGGTTGAAAAAGATTTGCAAGTCATTGTATTCTGTTTTTATTTGCGATTTGCACAACGTGCCAACTTTTCTGGTTTTGGGCTTGTATATATATATATATATATATATATATATATATATATATATATATATCTATATATATCAGAGTCAGAGAGTCTTTATTGTCATTTGCACCGCATGTGGTACATGTGATGAAAACGAGATTATGTACACGAGGTCCCAGTTACATCCAACAACAGATGAAAGATAAAAACAGTAATAACATATAGAGCTAACTAAGAAAAACATCAACTAGTAATACACTAAGCCTAATATAGTGGGAATAAACAGCATATATGATATATATATGATATATATATCATATATATATCATATATATATATGATATAGTGGTGGGGTAGCTTCAGTTTGCTTTGGACTGCTCTGACTGACGAAGCCCTCTGGAGTGAGGGTGAAACGTTTCTACTAAAAAGAAACTGTCCAGGTGAACTGATTGAGAATGAGCGGATTATTCTGACTTGTTCTTCAACTTTAGACATAGTTCTTCTGAATAGAACATGCAGTTTTATTCATTGTATGAAGAAGAGATCAACGCCTCAACAGTCAATACAGTATATTGAAGAATAAACACTGCTCATATGAATAACAAATAACCATAAAAATATTGAGTTATTCTGTAAATTAATTCTGAATTAACACAAATTAAAAGGAAGTCTCTTCTGATTGATTTGTGTCCTTTGATTCAAAATAAATGTAAACAAAACAGTGATTTTGTCCTTCACTGTAGGTTTTCAAAGAAAAGGAGATTCACTTGAGAGCTTCGGTGAAAAGGTGAATTCCGGTGTTTTCACCGAAAGTTCAGAGACCAGGGTGTTCTACTACAAATGGATGGGGTTTTGTGTGATGTGGCAGTTTTTAACAGATTTTTTTGCTTGGAAAACCTTGACTATCTGGCAACACTATACGGCTCGTCAGACTGAAGAAGTCTTTCAGATGAAAAACAAAATGTTTCTGCCAATTTATTTATTTTTGAACCCGTCCAGAGGACCAGACTTAAGTTTTTTAGATTTTTCTACCTGGATTATTGAGCGTGCATCAGGATCTGTTTTATTCTTATGTGATGTTTTATTGGTGAGCATGACGTCGCGTCTCTTTCCTCTGTTTCCGACTTGATGCTGAAACAATGGTGTGTTTTTACCCCCTCAGTAAACACACAGCCTGAGCGTGCAGCTATAAATGTTTTATGGTTTTGCATGTTGCTGTGACCAGGAAGGAAATAAATAGTGCGAACAAATATTTATAAAAATTACAGCAGAGGCTGTAAACGTGTGCTCGTGTTCCCTGCAGTGAGGTCAAAATAAACATTTGTTTGTCTTTGAGGGAAAGTTTGATCATTACGGCAGCAGAGGACAAGAACGTTATCTAACAGTGTCAAAATGAGCGCGAGGGCAACGTTTCCTCCGTCCTTCTCTGCAGAGACTCTGAGCTCCAGCGAGCACGCAGCCCGGCTCCAACGCTCCGAGATCCTGGAGGAGTGTGAGCAGGTGGAGAACTGCTGCTACTCCCTGCAGAGCGTGGAGAAGGTCATGAAGAAGGTCAGAGCACCCAGTCTGTCTGGAGAGCCTTCACACTGAACCGTGTCATTTCAAGCAACGTACAAACAAACAAACAAGATTATTAAACCTCCTGTTTGGGTCAAAATGACCCACAAGGGAATCGAACCGAGGGCAGCAGGAAGTTAATTGTGCATCTTCTTCTTGTTGTTCTACTTGTTCTTGTTCTACTTCTTGGTTTTGTTCTTTTTCTACTACTTCTTGTTCTTGTACTTTTTTTCTTTTCTTGTTCGTCTTCTCATTGTTGTTCTTGTTGTTGTTGTTCTTCTTCTTTTGTTCTTGTTGTTCTTGTTGTTCTTATTGTTCTTGTTGTTCTTGTTTTTCTTCTACTTCTTGTTCTTCTTTTTTTCTTGTTGTTCTTCTTTTTTCCCTTGTTGTTCTTCTTTTTTCCCTTGTTGTTGTTCTTATTGTTCTTGTTGTTCTTGTTCTTTGTTGTTGTTGTTGTTGTTGTTGTTGTTGTTGTTGTTGTTGTTGTTGTTGTTGTTGTTGTTGTTGTTGTTGTAGTTCTTGTTGTTGTTGTTGTTGTTGTTCTAGTTCTTGTTGTTCTTGTTCTTGTTATTCTTGTTATTTTTCTTGTTCTTCTTTTTCTTCTGTTCTTCTTGTTCTTGTTGTTCTTCCTCTTCTTCTTCTTCCAGCTCTTCCCTCTTCAGTGATCGCCATAGCAAGTCGTCGTCCTCCATCTCATCTGTGTGTGTGTGTGTGTATCTAAAAACAAGTTATTTATATTTACATGGCGATTGTGTCCATTTTATTTAACTGTTTCTGAACTTTAGACCAAAACCAACTCAAGTTTTAGAAACTGCAGATGTTCTTCTGATCTGTTCTCGGGCTCGACTTTGATCCGTCTGATCAAAACCGCTCTGCTCACGCCGACTTATGACTTTTACAGGGTATTCACTGCGTTCTGCCGCTGGGCCTGGACTGCGTGCGTCGACTGCAGCGCTTCGAGATCTTCCCCATCATTGTCTTCGTCAGCCAAAGTGCACGCAGCGCACGCAAACTGAGGTGAACGACTTTTCTGTGATGATACATGCAGTCAAATGCACGTGCACAAATGACCTGCTGAGCACGAATCAGTCAACACAAGCGCCTGTGAATGTGACTTTTGAGGCTTTTTATCATTTCTGGTATTTTTTGTGTAGATTGTACATTTGAAATCAATTACTCAGTACGGTCACATTCTTCCTCTGCAGCTGGAAATCTATATTTTCCTGCATTTTCTTCTTCCTACAAAACAATATAAAAAATACAGAACAATAAACAATAAGAAAATGTTAAATTGTTTGGACTGTACAGCCGAAATAAACACCTAAAATGGGTTCTGTTGTAAAACACCTCAGACCACTGAGTCAAACCAGGAACGATGAAGTGTGCAGTAAATGACATTTCATAATATTGTTGTAATTAACTAGAAGCAGGTGAATAAATCATTTACAGGGAGTCCTCGAGTTACGAGTTACGTTCCTACGCATCGTTCGTAACCCGATTTTGCCGTAAGTCGGGGACCACCCGAGCCGCCACTTATGCACGTACATGTACGGTACTGTACAGTTACCAAGCACTTCGCCTATCCTAACACCTTACATAATTATCAAAAAACACATTTTAAACCTTAAAGGGGACCACATATGCAAAATTCACTTTTTAATGGGTTTTTTACTCAACTTTGGTTATGTACTTCTTAAAAAAACAGTCCTAGGGCCAAAAAATGCACCCAGTGGTGTATTTACTCTAAGTATATTTATTTTTCAGTGATATAAATGTCTCATTTTCAAATCCTGGCACTTGTGATGTCACAAGCGCCAGGACAACCCACCCCAACCTGAGTCCAGCCCCTCACCTAGCAACCCCTGGTGATGCTCCACCCACTTCAGTATAAAAGACGTCACAGTTTTTTTTCCTGAGTTCATCTCAATACACTGGCTACTAGAGTTCGATGTTTCGTTGTTGTTAAAATGCAGTACCGCTAATAACTAATTATCTATCAACGAAAAAACTTATTTACGGGCTCTTAAATCAACCGGACGACTGCTCGCGGACCATATCCGGTCCGCGCCGGATGTGGTCCGTGAAAAAAGCGGTCCCCGCTAGAGAGAGCGTGTATAGCAGTTAGCAGCCAGTGTGTTACTCTGCAGCCTTATTGCTTGTTTTCGAAGAGTCAGACGAAGAGTTTTTAACATGGAGGGTGAACTTATGGATGTTTCTCAGCGGCCTACGCGACGCGTCAGCGCCTCATTTGCCCTGCCCAAAATGGCGTCTGCCTCTGGGTCTGACTCAGGGTCCCCTTTGGAGGGCGGAGTTAATGTCAACAGATTTTTGAAGGGCGTGGCCTTATCATAAACAGCCTGTTCAGATCGGAAGTGAGAAAAGGCACAACTAGAAAGGGGATATTTTATTATCTAAGAATTATTTTGTGCATTAAATTGAATGAACATGGTCTGGATAGCCCACAGACATACCATAAAAATTTATAAAACCAATATTTGGTCTCCTTTAATAAAAAGTTAATTTCTTACTTTGAGCTGGTCAAGCCTGTCTCCGTCTTTAGCATGTTAGCTCGTTGCACGTCCGAGCTCCGCAGCTTCGTGCGGCTCCACGCGATCCAAACTGTTTACAGGAAGGACTGTTAGCATATTAACTCCATACATTTGGAGCCAGAAAGTGTTAATAACTTACTGAGAGCCGTTTCTCCGCGGTGTTCGTCCAACAAGCTACGCCGTGTTAGCGTTAGCCCCTCCGCGTTAGCATGTTAGGCCATGCCGCGTTAGCATGTTAGACCCTCCAAAAAGGCTGCCGCAGCTGTTTCTCCGTGTGTATGCATGTTAGCTCGGTAACAATCCAACATCTGAGGCTGCCAGGTGGACATCGAGGCGAGCTCCGCCGCCTGTCGGTTCTGTGTCCCCGGTGAGCGTTAGCATCCACCCGTCCATCCTACAGTTAGGCTTGTTAGCACGTTATCTTGTTGCTTCTCCGGCCCAGCTCGCTGTCTGCTGCTTCACAGCGTCATTTTCCTTCGTCCATCCGTCCCTCCACAAAACCGCCGTTCAGCTCCTGCTCATGTATCCGAGCGCAGGAACCTCTGATCGGTCACGGTCCGTCCGAAGCTGGCTCTCGTGGCCGGAGCTAACTGGCTAAACTGCCGAACACTGCCGAACACCACCAAAAACCGCCGAACACTGCCAAACACTGCTGGACACTGCCGGAAACTGCGTAATCGGCTTCAAAATAATAATAATAATAATAATAATAATAATAACAATACTGTAATAATAATAATACTTTATTTATAAAGCTATTTAAAACAACCACAGCTGCAACAAAGTGCTGTACATATAAAATCAAGATCATTTAAACACATACATTTTTTTCTTCATATTTTTATTAATATGATGAGTTCGTAACTCCGAATTGCCGTAAGTTGAGGATGCCGTAACTCGAGGACCACCTGTATTTGTAGTAGTTATTCTTTTGTTGGGAAAATGTATTTTTCCTGATAAAATTTCCACGTGAACAATAATCATTTTAAGTTGTTTATTTTAACCGTACAGATGTTGGGATCTAATAATGTCAGTGTAGTGAACGTGCTTTAATGAAGGAGTAATGAGCTACAGTGCCAAATTGGAAATGTCTTTTCCCAAAAACTCAGTAACTCTGGTAATGCTCAGATGTCCCAGCTTTTCAGCAGCCTTGAACACAACATTCCCTTTGTGAATCTGGAGCAGGAGAAAGTTTTAAACGTCACATTCTTGTGTTGAGTTACTCGTCTACAGCAGGGGATTTGTGCACGAGACTCATTATCTTCGTACTTTTGCTGATACTGAGGTAAACTTCAGTGTGGTAGTAGCTGGAAGTCCTCCTCCACACATACTCTGAGCATTACACACAGAGCCACATCTGTGTCGACCGTCTGAATTTTAGGTTCAGGCAAGAATGACTTCTGATTAAAACCAACACCGCCCCCTTCTGACAGCTCCCTGATGTTCAAGAGAACTGAAAATCAGGGGCGATTCTTTTAGGGACCACCTTTAGGGGTGCTCCGCCCACACCCTCCACTGCAGGTAATCATGTCCGGAGAGCGCACGCTGTAGCTGCACTCACGCAGAGACATGTAGGAGGAGATATATGAAGGCAGCAGACCAAGAAGCGAGCTTCACCGACGTGTCCTCACTGTGTCCGTCCTCTCCCTGTTGCAGGTCCAAACTGCAGCGGGACGGCCGCTCGGAGGAGCAGCTGCTGGCGTGTTCGAGGAGAGAGGAGCCGCTGCTGGACAAGCTGCCGTGTTTGTACCGCAGCGTCGCTCCGGACTCCTGGTGCGACCAGACGTCCCTGCTGACCGGCCTGAGGACCGTCATCTGGGAGGAGCAGCGCAAGATCGTCTGGGTGGAGTCGGACCCGTGGTGAAGCAGCGTGGAGCGAACCGGATGACGCGTCGACAAAAAGACGTTCAGAATATGTTGGAAAACAAGTTTTACAAGAACCTTTGTTTTTGTAAACACAGGTATGTATCCATGATACTCGTTCATGTGCTGTGATGCACCGACGTTAGAAATATTTTCTGCACTGGCTTCCATGTTGGGGAGTTCTTTACAGTAAACCTGCTGACTTTATGGGTTTCATGCACATTTTATTGTTTGTAAGTTAAAACGTCCTAATCCTAATCAGGGCGTTTCTGGAAGAAAAGACTCATGTTAGGATTAAGTCCAGAAGCTTCTCTGACACGTGGACGATGAGTGTTTTTCATCATCTGCAACAACCCCTGAAGAACCCAGACTTTTAGTTTCATTAGATCAGAATATTTAATGTGTGGACAGATGCTTAGCCAGAAATAAAATACAAGATATAAAATTATTTAAAAATAAAAGTATTACTGTAAGAGTAATGTTTGTACAAACTTATGTTGGATTATTCCTCATTTTATTTCCTGTTTCTTCTCCATAAACATTCAGTCTGCTCAAGTACAAAATGTCATTTTTTAAATCTATATATAAACATTAATGTGACTTATCTATTTAACATTTATAACTTTGAGATTTTTTTATTTAAATTATTTTTCTGTATTGCTTAAGTTTGAATTAGAGTTCAGTAAAACTCACATTTTAAATACAGTAAATGTTTTTGTTTTTTTACATTTTGTGATATATGTATGTAACCATCATAAGTTTTCATAAGTTATTATATTATATTATTATCATATGGCATATGTTATAAGTGTTGTTTGGGTAAAACAAACCGGGTTGATCTTTACTGACTGTACAAAATAAAAAGACAACTACTTGTTGCTGTTGTTGTTGTTAAAGGGATCATGGGGTCAAATTGTGAGTTCATAACTGTTTATGTCGGTCCAGGTGAAACTGGAAGGTCAAGCTCCGCCCCCTCCACCTTTCAGTCCAGAGTTATGAACAAAAATCATCTCATGTTGAGTTATTGCTTTTGAAAATGTATGTTTTTCATAATCTATGGATAAATGTGAACTCAAACATAATCTGATGTGATGGTGCATGAAGAGCATGCTGTGAATGTAAACGACTCTCAGCTACTACCACACCAAAGTTCAGTACTAACTGCAAATAAGGCTATGAGTTTAAAGAGGTCAACATATGGAAAATAAATGTAATAACTTAAGTATAATTTTAATTTTCAACAATTTCTTCAGATTTAGATCGTGTTACTGCAAACAACCACTAGGGGGCGCCGGGTTTATATAGAATCAGGTCTAAATGCTCTGTCCCTTTTTGACCGCTAGAGGGAGCCAGAGGAATAAAGGGTCTGGCGTTAGGTTTACGGTCTTGGTTAGGTTTAGGCACAAGGGTAAGTGGGTTAAGTTTAGGGTTGGTCCTCTGGGTCAGGTGTAAGGTCAGGTTTAGGAAAAGGGTTATATAAGTTGAAAAAAATACACTTCCTGGTTTACCCTGGCGAGACGCTGCCTATTATCAGCGAAAATAACGATAACAACGTACCTTTAAACCTACTAGAAGGTAGGTGGGACAGTCTCACTGCTACATATGGGGAAGATGACAACTAATAACTGCCATTTAATGGACTGATAACATCCAAAGCCGCTCGTAAAAATGGAGTTAAAACAAGATTAGTGTATTAAACAATAAATCGGGGTGCTGTAAAACGGTGAAATACTAGAAAAACAAACCTATTTGCTTTGATTTAAAAATATATATATTATCAAATACTTGTAACTCCTTCACATCACATGTGAGATGGAACGAACTTGTGTACACAGGGTCCCAGTTACAGCCAACAAAAGCAAAAATATTAATTGTAAAAGAAACAGTAACACTAAGGATACACTAATGCCCCTTTTCCACTTGCTCAGCCCAGAGCGGCTCAGTCTGGTCCGGTCTGGTTCAGTTCGGCTCGGCTCACATGTAGGTTTGTTTCCATTCACTACTGCAGCCCTTCTGTGGGCGGGGTGTAGAATCTCACTCGTCCTACCACGTGGTGGCGGTAGTGTTACCTCAAGCTATTTACTAGCCACCACTAAACGTTAGAAGAAGAACACCCTGCAGGACCTTGTCTCACCACCTGTTGGCGGTAATGTCCCTTGAGCTATTTAATGCTCTAATCTTACTTTATTGCCTTTTCAGCTTGTTTTAAACCCCTGTGTTTTCCATTTTGTTTCTTTATAATAAAGATTATTCTCATATATGCACAAGGATCCTGTTAACATTGCTTAACACATCGATCGCACTGCCTTTAATCAGTTAAACTATTTTTACAGTAAGGTACAGATTAGGAATTAATTAGGTTTCAATTGGCCCTGTAATATTAAAGGTTAGTATTTCATTAAATTTAAACGGTAATATTTTGTCAGGGATAATTCAAAGTCAAATGCAAATGGATAATTTGGTTTAAACTGTCCCTTAAACATTAAAAGCGTGTTTCTTTAAACGTAAAAACAAAGTATTAATAATTAAATGTTTGTTGATCAGGAAACTCGTTTAGGCATCCAAGAACAGCTTCATCGGGGTTGATGTGACGTCTGTGCATCCTTGGAAAAGCTGCTGCACCACGACCCGACATAAGGATGGATGGATGGATGGATGGGTTGATGTTGACGTCTGTGCATCCTTGGAAAAGCTGCTGCACTACCCATGACACGACATCATTCAACCTTTATTTAGTCAGGTAAATCTTTTGAACCTCAAGGGCTCATTTACGAAAGCGACCTGCTAAAACTAAAGAACAATGAACAGCAGTGGTATAATTTCCTTAAACAATAAACAATAAACAAACAAACAATAAACAATAGAAAACAAAAGAGAGAAGAAAAAAAAAAAAAAAGAAATTTTTTTTTTTTTTTTTAACAAAGTATCAAAAAACTAGCAAAACATTATAAGGTAGACGTATAAAATCAAAGACAGGAACAGATCTGCATTGGTTTTTGCCAGGATTCCAACAGATTCTGAAAACCATTTAGAGAAGTCAAGGTCGAGAGCTTCAGATCTTTTTGTAAGATATTCCATGAAGCAGGAGCGGAGTAGGAGAAGGCCCTTTTTCCAAGTTCAGTCCTCACTGACGGAACACTGCAGGTAATCATGTCCTGAGAGCGCACACTGTAGCTGCACTCACGCAAAGACATGTAGGAGGAGATGTATGAGGGCAGCAGACCAAGAAGTGATTTAAAGATGAAAATGTACCAGTGGAAGGATGGATGGATGGATGGCTGTTCAAATCTAATAATCTTTTTTCTTATGATTCTTTAAAGGGCAAATGCAAATGGAAAATATTCTTAACTTCCAGTAT
Source organism: Garcialebias charrua (assembly GCA_038048925.1). NCBI lineage: Eukaryota > Metazoa > Chordata > Actinopteri > Cyprinodontiformes > Rivulidae > Garcialebias > Garcialebias charrua. Next base: position 40,526 of record JBBPBX010011026.1, on the reverse strand, counting down.
GTTTTTAAACAAACACTATACTGTACACTGTAGACATTTAACATTGTAAAATATGTTTAGGAAATTATTGTTCAATGAGACCACTTAAGAAAAAAAAGTTTATTATGAAAACTAAGAAGTGAAAAAAGCACAAAAATAAATACTGCATCCACCTAAATGATTTTTTTCTCGTTGTCTCATGTGCTTCCTCCAGAAGACAAAAGTTGATAAATTCTGGTGTTGACTTCTTCGTCTTAACTGAAAAAAAAGAAAAACATGGTTACCGGTAATTCAGTCTAGAAACAGTTTTATATGTAGACATATTTTATAAGAAATATATACATATATCAAATATATCAGAAGCCACAAAGCAGATATTTTTCAAACCAACACAGTGTAATCACTACATGTTTATGTACACACTGTAAGCTGTTGAAGTTATTTGAATTAAAATTCGATTTTTTTATAGACATAAGTGTGTCGACCTAGCTTCTTTTTTTTCTACTAGTATTTAACACATATCTTATATCAGAAACCACAAAGCAGATATTTTTCAAACCAACAGAGTGTAATCACAACATGTTTATGTGCATACTGTAAGCTGTTGGAGTTATTTGAATTAAAATTCGATTTTTTAATAATTTATTTTCGAAGCACATGTGATAGGTTTGGAATTAGTCAAAACAAATCAATTTAAATCCAGCAGATTTGACCACAACGTGACATTATTAAGGACTTGTTAACCTGAGGAACCCTCGTGGTATAAAGCCAGCTATGAAATATATTTTTTAAGCTTTTATTTAGCTACATTTAAAAGAAAGAACGCCGATCGACCCCACCCGCGCGTGCATGTGATGTGCACGTGTCGACCTACTTTGTTAAATCCAGCTGATTTGACCACAACGTGAAATTATTAAGGACCTGTTCAGCTCAAGCACCCTCTTGATATAACGTCAGCTATGAAATGTATTTTTTAAAGCGTTTATTTAGCTACATTATAGAAATAAAGACGGCTCACGTGCGCGCGCGGGCGCGCGCGTGCACGTGGCGAAACTACTTTTTAAAATCCTGCCGTTTTGACCACTACGTGAGTTTATTAAGGAATAGTTCAGCTTAAGACACATCTTTGCTATAATTTTAAATACAAATAATTGTTTTTACCGTGTTAATCTTGTAAAGTCCTTCCGTCTTTGCTCCCTCGCGGCAGCCACTTCCTCAAACTCAGTCCAGCCTCCTCCCCACGGTTCGGGTCCAGCCGGCCTGGGCCCTGCTCTGAGATGAGTCCGGAATCTTGGCGCGGCGCCGCACATCTGTGAGGTGGAAATGCTCTCCAACACGCGTTTGGCACGCAAATATGACGTCACATCCGACCCGAGCCACCAAGTGGAAAAGGGGCATAAGAAATACACTAAACACTTAATAGTGCAAAACAATACGCCGAACAACAGCAGCACACACATGAGTGTGTGTGAGCAGATGAGTAGGAATGAACACAGCAGCATAGATCAGCAGCATGAGATCAGAAACATGGATAATCAGCAGCACATATCAACAATCAAAGTGACATAACAATGATTTTTTTGTTCACAATGATAATCCTGATTAGGGATTCATGAGTCTAACAGCCTCAGGGTAAAAGCTGTTCCTCAGTTTAGTGGTTCTACACTTAAGGCTCCAGTATAGCTCTGCGTTGGGCCGAGCGCCGCTCGACGCGCGCGTGCTGCGCACAGGCAGTTCACAGTATAGCTCAGCGTGAAGCTCCAGCGCTTTTGCTCCAAATACTTGACATAATTTGAGCAGCAGCAGGGCGGAGCGTTTACCTACGGGACAAATTGAGGTCGCTGATTGGTCATTTGCTGACACGCCTACTGAATTGATTGACATGTCGGGTGGTGAAAGAAAAGGCACAGTCTGCGCAGCTGTATTTTGTGTTTATATGTTAATAAAAAGTTCTAAAAAATAAAATAAAAACGGGGAGCGCTGGTCCTGCAGCCCACAGCCCACCAGGAAATATCTAGAACCTGGCGCATCCACATTGGACATTTGGTTCGCTCGTGACAAATTCATTCAGAGAGAGAGAGAGAGAGTCTTTATTGTCATTTGCACCGCATGTAGTACATGTGATGAAATGAGATTATGTACACAGGGTCCCAGTTACATCCAACAACAAAAAGTAAGAGAAAAACAATGATAGCATCTAGGATATGAACTAAGAAAAAAACATCCAACTAGAAATACACTAAGCCCTAGAGTAATAGAAAAACGTCATTACAAACAGCAGCACGAACATGAGTCTGTTTGAGCAGATGGTCACAGATGAACACAGCAACAAGAAAACAGATCAGCATCAGCACGATGTGACATTTCACAGTGATTATTCTTATTATTTATTTATTCATGAGTCTAACAGCCTCAGCCTCAGCCTCATTTCTCCTCATCGGAGGAGGAAGCGAATGGTGACCGCTTCAAGCGATCACTTGACTTTTGGCAAAAAAACAAAAGAAAAGTCCAGATCAGCGATGAAGAAGGGGAATTTAATACATTTGTGTCTCATACAAAACAGTCCGGCACCGGGCAGTTTATTGTGAGACAACGCGCGCGTAGGCGGTCGTAGAATTTGAGCTTGGCGCGTTCCCGCCCGCGTTCAAAGGTCTTGTGCCGCGGCGCTCACACGGCATGCAGCGGCGTTCGGCCCAACGCAGAGCTATACTGGGGGCTTTACCGTAATGCTCCTCAACATTCTGCCTGAGGGGAGTGGGGCAAAAAGTGTGTGTGCTGGCTTAGCACACACACTTTTGCTGGGTGAGTGGGGTCCTTCATGATGCAGGTGGCCCTCTTTCTGCATCTGGAGGTGTAGATGTCTGTGATGGTGGGGAGACTGACTCCAATGTTTTTCTGTGCAGCCTTCACCACTGCAAAACTTTTCTTTCAATGTTCAGTCAGGTCTCTTAGATGGTTCCTTTTTTAAATTTATTTATTTATTTTGTCCATCATCCAAAGGACCTCGTCAGTCTTAGGAGCCACCAAACAAACTGATTCCCACAAACAGCATACTCCATAGTGGACAAAAAACAGTTTGTTGGTGCTAAGATGGCCTCCAGGGCCCGCCCTCTCCCCTGTTGCAGTTTTACACTTTACTTCAGAGCATTTTATGCTTGAATTAACGCGTCCACTATTCTATTATTAGTATGGACTGGTACTTGTTCTAACTGAAACTGGCTAAATCAGCTGTTTATTTCACATGATGCCTTTGTGATAGCTTTGTACGTGTTGGTACTAGGGGTTGCACGACTTCATATCTTTGAAACGTGATAATAGTCGAGTCATCATCGAATAGTCGACGTGACGCCATAGGAACTCAAGACGCTATCATATTCACAGAAAAAACATCATTTATTATTTACAACAACAAAAAAAGACCAACAAAACATCAGGAGTGTATTTTTATGCTCCTACCATTTGTCATACTGCAAAAAAGTCACAGGAAACAAAAACTAATATTAAGCTGTAATGGTGAAAGAAGCGTGCCTGTTTTACAATGGCATGTAAAAACTAAAACTAAAAACAGGTGCAGGCAGTGGTGGAAACCACCACCACAGCCTGCACCTGTTTTTAGTTGTACAAAGTATTTTATTTAATCCACAAGTGGATTAAATTAGGTTCACTTGGTGTCAATAGACTCCTCGCTTACAGATTTGGGTTTTCGATCCTGGTTTATGTGTAAGAAAACCAGAGCATCAACATGAGCAGGATGAAGGCTTGCCCATTTTCACGTACTGTAATGGCATTCCCAGCAAGAGAGAACATTCTCTCGCTGGGAGTGCTGGTTGCCAGAACAGCAAAATATCTTCTGCTGAGTTTTACCAAACAGGGAAATATGTCCTGATTGCTGGCCCACCATTGCAGCGGGTTCGCAATGGTGGGAATCTGCTTGGAGGAATCCATTTTGTAGCAAGCACCTGTGCAATCACGTGACTGCGACTAGTCGATATGAAATTTTAAAACTTCTGAGATGTCCTAGTCGACAAGCTGATCCAACCCCTAGTTGCTACAGCTAACAATTTCCCAACACAATAAAACCCTATACAGGTAGTCCTCGACTTACGACGACGCAGCGTCGTAAAGCTAATTTCAACGTAAGTCAGAACATACGTACATACGGCACCTTATACGTACAGTACTGTATTTTACCAAGCACTTAGCCTATCCTAACACAGTACCCTACATTATTATCAAAAACACATACATTTGGGAGCCATAATGAAGGGAAAAAAGAGCTAATTTCCTACTGGGATACTGGTGAAGCCTTTCCTTCGTCCCTCCTCCGTATTCTTCATTCGTTTACGACGTAAAACCGTGAAACTGTAAACTGCGTAACTCGGCTTTTCAAAATAAATAAATAAATAAAAACATTTAATGGGAGATGCGTCGTAACCGCGAAACATCGTAACTCGAGACCGTCGTAGTTCGAGGACTACCTGTACTCTGCAGACTGTTCTTCCTGTGGTTTAGAATGCCATCCGATTTACCGTTCATCCACAAACTACTATAGCTGAATTTCCGCTGAACTTAACAGAGAATATATTAATTCAAATTTTGAAGAATGTCAAACTTTACTGACGTGTGCTGGATGATCTCAGAAATTCAAAACTACCAGCTATATTTGAATGAAGTTACAAAGTACAGAACTGTTCAAAAGACTTAAATGAATCATTCATTTATTGAACAAGTATCAGTGGTAGGCACAGTTATACTCATCCACTAACAGCTAATGCAGAACTAATTTTTTTTGTTTAGCGAATTACTGTTTTTGATAACTTTGGAAATTGTTTGTTTGTTTTGGAAATTATTTTGCTTCTGCTACAATAGGTTTCACTAAGTTTAAGTCCGCTAACAAAATTCACAATGTACTTACTGGCTTGCTACATGTACACATGGCATGATTGGTTGATGCAGCGGTGCCAAGACATAACAAACAGCTTGGCAAATAATCAATTTTAAAATAGCATATTTACACACTGCATTATTTCTTAATTTAAATCTGTGAAAATATCAAAGAAATTACTCGAGACATTAAAACAGTGTTTTAGCTCAAAAGTGGTCATACTATTGGTATTTTCTAAATTTGGCAAATATTGTAAGCTTTAGTTTTCTTGCTGTGGAAAGGAACTTGAGAAAATGTAACTGAATGAAAAGCTACGTGCACCTAGAATAAAGAGCTATTCTCCACAGCCGGTTTCATCTGAGTGTAACCACTGGATCAAAGGCATGACAGGAGGAAAGTGAAGTGAAGCTGGTCGGTCACCAACCCACTGCCTCACAGCTGATCCATTATGCATGAAGAGCTAATATATACTATGATCCAGCCTGAGCAGCTTGAGGGGAAAGAAAGAAGGAGAGAAAAATGCTAAAAATTGAAAATGTGAGGAAAAACAGGTGACATTAATCATGTAATGGATTTTCTAATAAATCACACTTTATGTTTTATGCTAAATTATGCAATAGAATGCTATTTGAACATCATATCTTCAAATCTTACTTCATATGATACTTGAATCTAGCCTAATTAAATGAGATGAAAAGTCAACAAAACCCTGAAAGTAAATGGAAAGTTACGGTAAAAAAGATGGTGGAAATAAAAACATTTGTATTTAGTGGTGTGCGACACTTGAAGCTGTTCAAGTTGCAAATAGATCATTTTAATTTAGGGCAGGGGATCAACAGAGGGGCTATGTATCACACAAAATGTGATTAAATTGGGTTTTTGAAACTAATAATGATTCGAAATTCCACAGTAAACTACAGTAGAAAGAGAAAAGAACGGCCTTTGGGAGAATGATCAAGAACCATTTTGTCATAAATTATCTCAGCACTGGAGGCCTATTATTTTTTGTGCAGATAAATAATATACAATTATTTCACTCAAGTAGAAAAATACACAATTTTCATCACGCACCAACATCAGCGGGACACGACTTCGGCACTTCTCATGGACTATAAACCAGCTTTAGCATGGGGCCATTCTACAATCTGTCCGTTCGGAGTGCTTGGGTGGTGGTGGGTGGGTCACTGGTGGGGGATCTGGGGGTCCTCTCCCTGCAAATTTTGAATAAAGAAGATACCATTTCCTGCATTCTTGCGTATTTTAACGGTTTTTAAACATCTACTTTTACCTACATAAGTAAACACTTGATTCAACAACTATTTTAGAGAGCAACAAGAAGGGGCTCTAATGGGGCTTTTGCACTGCTCCTACTCATCCCTTCATGGAAAAATCACTATTCCACAGTACTTTTTAGCTGATTTGAGGCTGATTCAGGACATTTTTTTGTCCCTGCCTCTCTGGTGGGACCGTTGGAGCTGAGTCGAGCCGACTTCGGACCGAAACGTGAATCCAGGACACTGATTGGTCAGGAGGAGGAGTCACTGGATTTCAGAAACTTTTCACCGATCCGCCATTTGCGATTTCTCGGAACGCGGAGCAGCGGCTGGATCTATTTTAAAGATTTTAAAACTTATAGACAACACCGTGTTTAATGCTGAAGTCCAGGCATTTTTTTGTGTTTGGTGACCGACGACAAAATTTGAGCGAGCGGCGTCACCGCTGAGGATCAGACGAGCTGCCGACCCGTTGAAGCACGTCAGGCCGGACACAGAGCCCCGGCCTCGCATGCTCACAAGCATAATGTGGGAAGTATAATGTGCTACATCATACAAAAAGTAGCCGTCCTGAGCGTCTGTTGCCTCAGTCTCACCCCATGGTTCATCTCTGGCCCTCTTCCAGTGCGACTGCCAGTCCCAGCCCACAGCCTGATACAGGACCGGGAGTCCGGGACAGACGGTGGAAACCTTTTTTAATTTTTTTATGCATGTTTTTTTTACATTTTATCTATAAAAAAATACAGTATATGTATAT
>JBBPBX010011026.1:14032-27275 GCA_038048925.1 Garcialebias charrua | reverse complement strand
GTGATCGAAGGACGTGATTCCAAAGAGACGATCCTCGACTGAATCCTGCTGGCTTCTCGACGCCTCGTTAAATGAAGCCCCCCCTCGTTTCATTTTGGACTTTATCAGAGAGGGATGAAAAGACGAAAAGAGTCAATCGTTCGTTTGTAGGAATAGTCGTTGGGCGTGCGTTCATTAATGACGTTCTAAAATTAGACAGCCGTTCTGGTCAGGCGCTGAGAGTCAGAGGAACTTTGATAATCCCAGCGAGGAAATTGTTTTCTAACAGCTGCTCGGGATGATCAAAGCTGTAAAATTAGATTTTAGTTGAAAAAACGTGAACTATCTAGTGATTAAAAAGAACAATTCAACAAAAAGGCTAATTGTGGATAAAAAATGGACCGCCTGTGAATCGACTGCAGATCCAGAAAACCAGAACTCTGCAGAACCTGCTGCTCTGTATAAACTGTAAAACTCAACCAGCAATACCGTATTCTCCGACGTATAAGTCGTAAATGGAAATGGATAAATACCACTTATTAATAACAGTATTTAATATGTGTTTGCTTTGATAATCCCATTTTATCACCTCAGTTTAGACAAATCTGCTCTTTGAGCCAGCTGGGACTAAAGTCTTTGTTAGTGGTGGTGGGTTTATAAATTTTTTTTAAATCAAATAAAACACTTTTTTTTTGAAGGAATGCATGTTGCCCACCACCTCACATGAAGAAAGATCTTGTGTGCTCAGATAACCCTCAGATAGTATTTGTAGTATGACTCAGCTGCTACCACACCAGCTTTTAGTTTAATATCTGCCAAGTTGGCTGGGGTCAGGGCCGGCCCAAGCTTCCATGGGGCCCTAAGCGAAATTTGGTTTGGGGCCCTCTATTTCTGCTAATAATGTGGATTAGAGCAATCAACAGTCAGATGATCAGATCATTCACTGACCCAACATAAACCCATTGCAACTCTGACAGCCCTGGTTACATTGTCCTATGTGTATTTTGGTACTAAAAGTAACTTAAAAAAAACAACTCACCAGTATACAATGTATTTTACTGCAAAAATGTCATCTGGTTTAGTAACTTTGGTTCCAAAGAACTGCAACAATTAATAAAATAAATAATGTTCAAAATAATTTGGAGTGCAAGATCAACAACAAACAACAGATAAAATAACTTGGATCTAAATAAATTAATTAAATTGTGCAAAAACAGACAAAAGAAAATAAAAATATCAAGGAAATACTTAAATAATGTAAATGAACAATGAAACCACGTAAACCACAATTTATTCAACTTTAAATTAAATTTAAAGTTGAATAATTAGTTCTTAAAATGATGTAAATGTATGTAACAATTTGCAAAAGCTGAACTTAAAAGATCAATAGGTTGGTCTGAATGATCTGATCATCTTGCTCTAATCCACATTATTAGCAGAAATAGAGGGCCCCAAACCAAATTAAAAGACTAATCTCAGCTGGAGCAACAACACCACCAGCCTGATCAAGAAAGGTCATCAGAGACTCTACTTCCTCAGAAGGCTGAGACGAGCTGGTCTGAGTAGCCCAGTCCTCACCTCCTTCTACAGGTGTGCAGTGGAGAGCATCCTGTGCTCCAGCATCAATGTGTGGCATGGAGGCTGCACAGCTGCAGAAAGAAAAGCTCTGCAGAGAGTGGTGAAGGCTGCACAGAAGATGTTGGAGTCAGTCTCCCCACCATCACAGACATTTACACCTCCAGATGCAGGAAGAGCCACCTGCATCATGAAAGACCTCACTCACCCAGCACACACACTCTTTGCCCCACTCCCCTCAGGACGGAGGTTGAGGAGCATCAAATGTAGAACCACTAGACTGAGGAACAGCTTCTACCCTGAGGCTGTTAGACTCATGAATAAATAAATAATAAGAATAATCACTGTGAAATATCACATCATGCTGATGCTGATCTGTTTCATGTTGCTGTGTTCATTTGTGACCATCTGCTCATAAAGACTCATGTTCGTGCTGCTGTTTATAATGATGTTTTTCTATTACTCTAGGGCTTGGTGTATTTCTAGTTGGATGTTTTTCTTAGTTCATATCCTAGATGTTATTACTGATTTTCTCTTACATTTTGTTGTTGGATGGAACTGGGACCCTGTGTACATAATCTCATTTCATCACATGTACCACATGCGGTGCAAATGACAATAAAGACTCTCTGACTCTGATTAAATAGAATCACATGGAAATCATTACTAAAAAAATAAATGATAATAATCTGTTGCACTTAGGGGGCCCCCTAGTGGCCCCGGGGCCCTAAGCAGCCACTTATGCCCCTTTTCCACCGGTCGGCTCGGGTCGGATGTTACGTCATATGTGCGTCGCAGAGACCCCCTTTCATCCTTTTCCACCGGATATTCCGTGCTGAGCCGCGCGAGATTTCTCGAGATTTTCGGGCCGGTTTCAGAGGTGTACTGAGGCGAGCTGACCCGCTCCGGAAGGAGGGAGGAGGAGACACGAGCTGTTTTCACGGAAGAGAGGGACGCGATCACTGCAGGACTTACATGATAAACACGGTAAAAACAATTATTATTTTTTAAATTTATAGCAAAGATGGGTCTTCAGCTGAACGTGTCCTTAATAAAATCACGTACTGCTCAAAACTGCACGATTTTAAAAAGTAGTTTCGCCACGAGCAACACGCGGCGCGCGGGCGGCTTTATGTCTTTAAATGTAGCTCAATGAACAGATATAAAATATATTTCATATCTGACTTTATAGTACGAGGGTTCCTGAGCTTAACCACGCTTTAATATTGTCACGTAGTGGTCAAATATGCTGCATTTAAAGTAGTTTCGCTTTGACTTTTTCCAAAAACCTGTGCTTGCACAACGAAAATAAATTATAAAAATTCGAATTTTATTTCAAATAACTCCAACAGGATACATTTCGTATATGAACATGTTGTGATCACACTAGATTTTTTTGAAAAATATCAGCTATGTGGTTTTTGATAGAATTGATAATATGTGATACAAAGTAGAAGGGAGAAAATTAATGGTGGTAGCTTGACACAGTTATGTCTATAAAACATTGAATTTTATTTCAAATAACTCCAACAGGATACATTTCGTATATGAACATGTTGTGATCACACTAGATTTTTTTGAAAAATATCAGCTATGTGGTTTTTGATAGAATTGATAATATGTGATACAAAGTAGAAGGGAGAAAATTAATGGTGGTAGCTTGACACAGTTATGTCTATAAAACATTGAATTTTATTTCAAATAACTCCAACAGGATACATTTCGTATATGAACATGTTGTGATCACACTAGATTTTTTTGAAAAATATCAGCTATGTGGTTTTTGATAGAATTGATAATATGTGATACAAAGTAGAAGGGAGAAAATTAATGGTGGTAGCTTGACACAGTTATGTCTATAAAACATTGAATTTTATTTCAAATAACTCCAACAGGATACATTTAGTATATGAACATGTTGTGATCACACTGTGTTGTTTAAAAAAAAAAAACAGTTTCTGGACGAGTAGGATTCTGGACCCCGCCCACAGAAGGGGTACAAAAAAGCTGTGGAAACAGAACATAGATGTGACCCGACCCGAACTGAGCCGACCTGAGCCGATCCAACCCGAGCCGAGCCGAGCGGTGGAAAAGAGGCTTAAAGTTTGCTTATGCCTTGGGCCAGCCCTGGCTGGGGTATACATGTATACAGTGCTTTAAGTGGAAAAAAATAAGTGCCGGTACCCTCCCTAATGTCATAATAATATGCATACCTGCAAACTCAGAAGGGATGAAAAAGGTGACAAACGTTGCGCCAACCCCCCCCGAAAGATTTTGTAATTTTTTAACATGCTTCAGGTAAAAGTCATTTACTAACCTAATTTAATGAGGACATAAATAGGAAAGATTGTGTCAACCAAAAAATTAACAACCAACAACAGCAGCAAGTCAAATACAGCAGAACATTTTGCTAACAATGCGCTGCTCCGAGTCAACAGATGCATTAAAAAACTTAAGACTTATCTCTTCAGACAGGCTTTTGGTTAATTTTGTACATTGATTTTAGAGTTTGTTATGTTTTACCTTTCTGTATAGTACTTCTGTGATTTTATTTTTCCTTTTGTAAAGCACTTTGTGACTCTCATGTCTGTGAAATGTGCTATATAAATAAAACGTACTTACTTACTAACAGTAAAAACTAGTTTCTTAAATATGCTGAAGATGTTTTGCAAGAAATTTTGAATAAAGTAGATGCCATTTCCTATTTTAACAAGTTGTTAAACATCTATATTTACCTACATGTAAACATGATTCACTAACTATTTTAGAGACATCTAACAAAATAAAGTCAGGTCCTGTGGACAGATTTAAAAAATTGTTGAAATGATTATTGATCATGAATCAGGATATTTTAGAGACACCTCATTCAACTAGTTCAGACATCATCCTGTTTTTAAATTCACTCCTGTGGCTAAAATAATAAAATTAATGTGATACTTTATCACAGTGGCTTTAGGGGTGCAATTGACTGTTATTTTGTTAATAATTTTTATTTAGTTTTATTTGTAACACAACATGCCATTTTACTAAACAATGGTTACTCCACTGCATGTATAAAAATATTAACTTTACCCACACGTTGGAGGAGTTACTTCCGCTTCCCTCGCGCTCTGTTGCGCTGCAGTTTGTTTTTGTTTTTTTACAGAGTTCGCTGTCGTCTCCTCCCCCTGTCTATCCTGAGGTTGTGATTGGCCAAAATGACGCGCTCCACCAAAGATGTTTTATTATCGTGAAGATGCATTACTCTTTCTTGAAATCCAGTCGGGGGAAATGATGCATTCTAATCTGCCACAGGTCTTTCAAGTGGAGAAGACGAAAGTTCCGGAACGCACCTTACGCTTAAAAAGAGTCCCGGTACTCTCAGGGTTAAATTTTAGAAGTGGCGGAACTGGGTACCGGTGAGTTCCGGCCCACTTAAAGCACTGCATGTATATATTTTGTGTGTGTTATGGTTAATTAGCTGTAGCAGCCATCTTGAATTTGTTGAGTCCAAAATCTGATCAGTTGTAAAGGTACATACAGCTCTTGCTTTCTGAGAGTTTCATTAAAATCCATCCCCGTGGTTCATGAGATATTTTGCTAACAGGAAAACAGACAAATTAATAACCTTTCACTGCTTCATCCCTGTCCATCATCATTTTATGGACGAGACATTTTATTTTAAAGCTGCTGAGTCATTGTATTCACAATCCAGCCATCCATTTTCAGCCACTCTTCCATGGTCTGGGTCCAGGAGAGAAACCCAGATCTTCCTTTCTCCAGTAACACTCTCCAGCTTCTACTACAAGACCCTACAACGTTCCTGGCCAGAGATGGTAGATAATCCCGCCCACCATCATGTTCTGGGTCCAGGACCCTGGTCCTGGGTGTCCAGGAGGCATCCCAATGAGATGTTTGAACCACCTCAGCTGACTCCTTTCACTGAAAAGAAGCAGCAGCTCTACGAGCTCCCACCTGATTATAGTGCCTCATCTTATCCCACGGTCTGAGCTCGACCATCCCACAGAGGAAACGCATTTCAGACACTTGAGTCCGGGATTTCATTATTTGCGTCATGATCTTGGCTCTGGATGTTGTGGGGCTGTCTTGGTTGACACTCATTTGCGACATCACGTGGACATCAGGGGCAGTGCCAATGGGTTTGTGGTTCCCCACTTGTGAAAGGGAGGGTGTGCTCCAGTTATACCTGCATCACTCTCCTTAGCCTCCCTGGTAAGGTCTGTTCAGAGAAGAGAGTCAAAAGGTTCTTTGAACCCACGTGGTTCTCCCCATGTGGGTCCCGTCCTGGCCATGGAACACTGGACCAGCTCTTTACCCTCACTAGGGTCCTCAAGGAGTCACGGTAGTTTGCCCAGTCAACCGGTAGATGCGTTTTGTGCACTAGGAGAAGAAATTTGACCATGTTCCCTGAGGTACACTGTGGGAGGAGGTTATCCATGAGTATGGGATTGGGTTTTGTTGCTACGGGCTGTTCGGATGGATGGATCAAACTTCTTGGCTATAGATTCATTCATTCATTCATTCAACCTTTATTTAGTCAGGTAAATCTTTTGAACCTCATGGGCTCATTTACGAAAGCGACCTGCTAAAACTAAAGAACAATGAACAGCAGTGGTAGAATTTCCTTAAACAATAAACAATAAGAGCTGGAACATAGACAGACCAGTATATTGAGAGCTTTGCCTTTCATCTCAGCACATACTTCACCATGACAGACTGGAGCAACGCCATCATTACTGCAGAGGCCTCATTCCGTCAGTTCATCTCCTGCTTCCTCTGCCAGACTCACCCAAACTTTACTCAGTGTGTCTTTAGCTGATGTTTAGTGCAGGACAGGTAACTCTCAGCCTAAAACACCAGTGTCAGGTTTTATTTACAAAAATACAAAACAAGAGGTTAAAGTTAAGTTATAGAGTACAAGTTTACATTCAGGTCAAAGGTTAGGTAATAATAAAAAGCCAAAAGAACAACAGTGTTGCACATCTGTGTTTGTTCACCTATAGCATTAAATCTATCATAACACAGTGAGCAAAATGTAATGAAACTCTCAGAAAATGATATATGAATGTATATCTAATGAAATTCAAGATGGCACCACCACTAAATAAAGCAGCACTAAAATGGGTGTGCCTCAGTCAGTTTAGCACATACTGTACTGAGCTATAACTTGGTGTGGTAGTAGCTGAGAGTCATCTCCAACCCACACTGTTATCACATCTTGCACGCTCTCACAATATGGCACGAGGTCACGCGTTAACGCGCTACAATTCTGCTTTAACACTCAAGACGTCGAAGGGATGGGTGACGTGCATTCCTCCGAGGAATGCTAGGCTTTCAGTGATGAAATAGTTTTATATGCATGGAGCTACAAACAGATGACTCTGTACTTTTTACGGAAACCATTGAGGTTTGTGCTGACGTTATCTCACAGTGAACGCCTCCTCGCTGCTTTCAGCAGAGAATAAAATGAAAAAGCTTCATTAAAGGAACTAACTTAGCGCCGATCGGCTGATGAAGAGCGATGACCTACGTTTACTTTGTTTTTGCCCTGTGTCACCTTGGGAACCTGCTGCCTTTTCCAAAAGCTGCCCAAGCCTGGTCAGGGCTTTGGATTGGACCAAGGCCAGGTAGTAAAGAGCATCTCAAACATCGAACACAAAGAGCTTTCTGAATCCATCCCTCCATTCCAACATCCCCCCGTTTGCTCGTTTTATCTGCTCAGTACAAAAGCTCCCCGGATATCCTCCTCTGCCTTCTGCCGCCTCAGCTAATCCCTTCTGAACACTTCTCCCTCACATCTACAGGAACTTTCCTCATGTCGCCTCATTACCTCTCGTATCTCCAGCATCGCTCCTTCCTCCGTCTCCTCTGAGTCTCCTGTCTGCTCGGGGCTTGCAAAGGCACTGAGCCGGCCGCTCCCGTCGGCCATCCTGGTGTGCAGCGTGAGCTGACCCACTTTGTGGCGGTTCGGTGATCAGGAACATTCAGAGAACGATCCAGGCCCGCTGCAGGATGAATGATTACGCTGCTACGCTCTCCACTACCTAAAACATCACTCAGACATGTATTTACAGATTAAAGTGTCACTGACATGATTTTTTTTTTTACTATTAATAAAATTGCTCAAAATAAATACCTTTTATCATTTAAATATGTTCATCTTTGCAAACAAAATGATAAATCAATTTAATTTTGCTTTAAAAGTGATTTTAAAGCTGCACTATGTAACTTTGTAGTGCAGTCTGTAACTTTTCTAACAATATATTTTTAACATATTTCTTCACTCTGTCACTATCTACTGACAGACTGGTGTTAGACAAAGTAATCTCTGAAAAAAACTATAGTCCCCTTGCTTCTCTATCAGCATTTATAAAAACACTAAAAACACAGAGTGACCCGCCGTTAACCAGCCAATAAAAACAGAGCTTGAATTTGAATTTCAGCAGAGCAAGGGGGGCAGAGCCATATATGGCTCTGAGGGGGAGGGATCAGAATGCTTTGCCTGTTGAAAATATTTCTAAGTTCTGTGCTCTACAGAAAGTTACACATAGCACCTTTAAACTTTGCACTGTGTTTATTCATGGGAAATCCGATTACACGCGAATGCACCATCTGTGACGTAAACTCGGGCAGAGCTCTGGGCTTGTCACAGTGCGCGTGTGTGAGCTGCTCGACCTAAAGGTAAGTCTGACACAGCATCAGACCTAAATTAGATCCTGCCGTTTCTTGTTCCATCACTCAAACTATTTTCTGCTTCCCAAACTGAAGACAAATAACTCAAATCTTCACATAGATTGCTAAATTCGTCGTGTTTTAAATTGTCTGCTATTAAAGAGACCAGAGCCCTCTGCCCCACACTACGCCACAGATGGTGCATTCGCGTGTAATCGGATTTCGCATAAATAAACACGGCGCGAAGTTCAAAATCACTTTTAAAGCTAAATTAAATTGATTTATCATTTTGTTTGCAAAGACGAACATATTTAAATGATAAAAGGTATATATTTTGAGCAATTTTATTAATACCGGTAGTAAAAAAATCATGTCAGTGACACTTTAACACAACAGGTGTGGAATTACTGTGATCTGAAGATGCTCCGAGGAGGAATGGGATGTGGAGACCGACTCTGCAAGAAGAAACGTTTCGTTCCAGCAGTTTTATGAAAACAGCCAACAAAGACCAAACGGGCTTTCACTGTTTCTTGTTTTCTCCTGCTTTTTATGTAATCGAGTTCCTTCTGCAGACTTGCTGCCGTTTTAACTGTTCATAAATCAAAACCTTCAATTCAACTCAGTTTATTTATATAGTGCCAAGTTACAACAGAAGTAATTTCAGGGCACTGAACAGAAACATTCATATACATAAAAAGTAAGTTCAAAACATTAATTATCTGAGGAGCAGACTGCTTAATACCATCCAAGGCGGGCGAAAGACTACACAATTTATTCAAAAGACTGTCAGGTCCAAAAACCAAAACCTCAGTCTTGTTTGAGTTTAAAAGCAGAAAAATAAGCGTCATCCAGGTTTTTATGTCCAAGTCATGCTTGTAGTCTAATGGCCAAATATACCGTAACTGTGTATCATCAGCATAACAATGAAAATGTACCCCATGCTGTTTAATAACTTTATCTAATGGAAGCGTATACAGTATAAAGTAAAGAGTACTGGTCCAAGCACTGAGCCCTGAGGAACTCCATGATTAACTTTTGTATATGAAGATTTATTATTTACATTTTCAATCTGGAATCTATCAGATAGATATGATTTAAACCAATTTAGAGCCGTTCCTGTAATTCCAATATCATATTCAAGTCTCTGTAGTAAAATATGATTAACTATATCAAATGCAGCACTGAGGTCTAACAGGACCAGTGTAGACACCTGTCCATTGTCAGAGGCCATGAGAATATCAGTATTATTTAGCAGACAACTGCTGGGACTTCAGTTATTTTTATTTATTTATTTATTTTACCTTTAAACTTTTAGAAATGTTTAACTTTGTTTACACATATTTTCCTCATAAGCACATTCTGATCTTTTCAGTTCCTTTAAAAACTTTGTTCTCTTTAAACTCTGCTTCAGCAGAGGGCCCCGTTTGTCTTTTCTTTTGCTGTTTTTAGTTTTTAGCTACTGTTCTGCAAGTGAGCTGTTGTTACTTTTAGCTGCTAGCTACCATTTTGCTATTTTCCTTCCTTTTAACTAGCCTATTGCTAATGTTAGCCTTTAGCGAGCCTTTTGCTGCATTTAGCTTTCAGCTAACCTTTTGTTTTGCTACTTTGGGATTTTAAGAGTGCATCAGCTAATTGTGTCTCTTATTTTTTTTTTACCTGCTGTGTCTTTCACTGCCCAAACCCCGTCAAAGTGACTTTTGTCGTATCTCCTCCATGCAGAACTCTAAAAATGGGCCTGTGGTACCATCAGAACCTTCTGCTGCTCACAGGCCAAGAACTTTTCTGATCAACCTTAAAAAAATTTTTTTTTATCAGAACTTTAGTGTTCAGGAAAATTAAGTGAGAGAGTCGTCAGTATTCAGGATTTAAAGTCCATAACAGACTGAAAAGGAAGAGGTTCAAGATACTTTTCAAAATAAAAGTCTGTTGCTGGCATGGTTTAGATTATTACAAAAAGAAATCAGAAATTCCTGTTGGGATTGAGATGAAAACATTGATGGATGTTGGAGTTCAGACACGAGCTGCTTATGTACCTTTAAGCATTTTGTCTGAACGTTTGAGTCGTTTTCTGTTTTAACAGATGAGGTCAGGCAGGAATCCCCATGGACTATGATGTTTGCAGATGACATTGTGATCTGTGGTGAGAACAGGGAACAAGTGGAAGAGAACTTGGAGAGGTGGAGGTATGCTCTTGAAAGAAGAGGAATGAAAGTCAGTCGTAGTAAGACAGAGTACATGTGTGTGAATGAGAGGGAGGCCAGTGGAACAGTGAGGCTACAAGGAGCAGAGGTCACAAAGGTGCAGGACTTCAAGTACTTGGGGTCCACTGTCCAGGAAAATGGGGAATGTGGTAAAGAGGTGAAAAAGAGAGTCCAGGCAGGATGGAGTGGATGGAGAAAAGTTTCAGGAGTGATTTGTGACAAAAAGGTGTCAGCAAAGGTCAAAGGAAAAGTTTACAAGACAGTGGTGAGACCAGCTATGTTGTATGGTCTGGAGACAGTGGCATTGACAAAAAGACAGGAGAAAGAACTGGAAGTGGCAGAAATGAAGATGCTGAGGTTCTCCTTAGGAGTGACAAGGATGGATAAGATCAGGAATGAGATCATCAGAGGTACAGCACATGTTAAACAACTGGGAGATAAAGTTAGGGAGGCCAGACTGAGATGGTTTGGACATGTCCAGAGGAGGGACAGTGGGTATATTGGTAGAAGGATGTTAGAAATGCAGCTGCCAGGAAAAAGACAAAGAGGGAGACCAAAGAGGAGATATATGGATGCAGTTAGAGAGGACATGGAGGTAGTTGGAGTGAGGACAGAGGATGCAGAGGACAGAGTGAGGTGGAGGAGGATGACTCGCTGTGGCGACCCCTGAAAAGGGAAAAGCCGAAAGAAGAAGAAGAAGAAGAAGAAGTTTGAGTCGTTTTATTTTTCAGATCCGTTTTTCAGCTCATAACTCTTTCCTCCGTTTTTGATCTAGTTCCAACAATTCATGTCTCAAAACGTTCGGCTCATTCAGGACATTCCTGCTGTGACTTTTGGTTTTTGTGCAAGTTTTACTTTTTGGAATATTTAGCTTTGTCGGCCATGTTTTTCTCATTGAAAATGAATGTAGCCCTCTTCGTGTCCTTCAACCCCTTTAGCTGTTTACAGCCTCTTACTGCTCATTTCAGCTTCTGTCCTGCTTGAATGTTTTTCTACTTTTTTTTAGCTTTTTGTGCTTCTTTTGGCTATTTAAGCTCCATTTAGCTTTTATCTGCTTATTTCTGCTTTCTCAGCTGCATTTCAGCTTTTTTTTAAAACTAATTTTAGCTTGTGTATGTTCTTTTCAGCTTCTTCCTGCCTATTTCAGATTTTTGTGTTTTTTTTCCAGCTGATATTTTGCTAGTTTTAGCTGTCTTGTGCTCCATTAAGCTCCTTTTTATAATTTCAACATTTTTGTGTATCTTTTCTCTTTTTTTTTTGCTAATTCGGGCCTTTTACACACCTTTAGACTTTTTATTTGCTAACTTCTGTTTCTGCTTATTTAAGCTACTTTCCGATCTTTATTTTTCCTCTGCTTTCAGCTACTTTTTTTTAACCATTTCAGCTTTTTTTGTCCTCCTTTCAGCTTCTTCTTTCCTTTTTTTTTGGTAGTAATTGTATTTCAGGTAAGCTTTAGCTTGTTCAGCAGCGATCATTTACTCTGACTTATCACAGGAAGTGCACGTTTTCTAGTTATATTTCAATCACAATCAAAGAATCCTGAGTTGAAAGCCCTCCTTTCAGTTTTTCTTGCCCTTTAAGGATTACAGCAGCTTTATCTTCCGTGGCCTCGTTCCAGCGTCGGTTCGTAAAAACAACAGCATTTAACTTCGCTGCCAGAGTGTCAAACTGAGAGAAAGAACGTCTGTCGGAGCTGGACCTGAAAGGGACCGACAGGACAAAAGGCTTGTTTGGGCTAAAACAGGCAGGTGCACCGTGATTAGAGAGCAGCAGCTGGTGAAGGTCACAAACGGCCGCACGAGCACGCAAGCCGAGTGCACAAACACTTTTTTACACGAGCACAATAAATGTTCTGCGGCCCTTTCATCCTCCTCCGAGCTGAAAGAAAGCGTTCAAGCAGGAGAGCGGGTGCCTCGTCGGCGAAGAAGAATGAGGCGCGGACGCCAGTTTGGGTTTGAAATGTCTGCTCTTCGAAACGTCCGAGTAATCGACGGGAAACTGGGAGTAAAACGCGACATAAACCTCGGGAAACGGTGCAAAGACGGTTTTTAGATGAATCTGTTGGTCGTGTGTTTTGTGGTCACTCGTCCTGCGCTTGAATCAGAATCAAAGCTGATGGGCAGAGAGGACGGCGAGACGATTTGTTGCTCTTCAGGAGACTTCGCCGGCTTCTATCAGCATAAATCCAGCGCCGTCGAACGCCGCCCTGCACCCGTCTCCCTCTCCATCAGAGGCTTGAGCTCTCACCCTGTCCTCTTCAACAGACGTGTAATCGCTCTCACCACACAGCCTGTCCTCCTGGATGTCCCGGAGGTCTCTGTCCCATCAGTGTCCCACTGAGTGATGGACAGCAGACACACGGCTCCGTCTGCAGGACGCTTTGGATTCCATTCCAGTTCAGAGTGCTGTGATGTCATCCTGATTCAAACTAGAGTTTGGGGGACTAAGTGGACAGAAGATGGAGTTTTAGCAGAGCGACGTAAAGATTCTGAGGCCGGGGCTGCTCGTGCACCTCCTGTCAGGGGTGTCGGGAGTCCTCAGTGCTTCCATTCCTTGGTTTTTGGTTGTACAGTGAGCTGATCGTGTTCTCCAAAGGCTGCAAAAAAAAAGCTGGTGTCTCACCGGGCTGCAGCTGCTGGAGACCAGCCGGGGACTTGTGAGAAAACATGCACGTTCTTCTGTGGATGTTTGGGACCAGCAAGTCATTCTGCACGGTCAGTTTTTGAAAATAACGACCAGGCCCAGGCCCAGTGTTCTGTGTGGTTCAGGTATCTGGTAAGGAGGCCTCCTGGACACCTCCTGTAGGCCTCCTGGAC
>JBBPBX010011026.1:0-13934 GCA_038048925.1 Garcialebias charrua | reverse complement strand
TCCTCCCAGAAGATGTGGAAGAGGTAGCTGGACCTCCCTGATCAAGATGCTGCCCCAAGACCTGAGTCCTGAACAGGATGGATGGATGGATGGGTGGATGGATGGATGGATGGATGGATGGGTGGATGGGTGGGTGGATGGATGGAAGTATGGATAGGCAGATGGATGGATGTATGGATAGGCAGATGGATGGATGTATGGATGAATGGTTGGTTGGATGGATGGGTGGATGGATGGATGAATGGATGGATAGATAGATGGGCAAATGGATGAATGGGTGGATGAATGGATAGACAAATGGTGGATGGATAGATAAATTGATGGATGGATGGATGTTAGACAGATGATAAATGGATGGATGAATGATGGATAGACAGATGATAAATGGATGGATGAATGGATGGATTGATGATAGATGGATGGGTGGATTGGATGGGCAGATGGATGGCTTGATGGATGGACGGATGGATGGATAGACAGATGATAAATGGATGGATGGATGGTAGACAGATGATAAATGGATGGATGGATTGATGATAGATGGATGGGTGGATTGATGGATGGGCAGATGGATGGCTTGATGGATGGAAGTATGGATGGATGGGCAGATGGATGGATGATGGATGGGTGGATGGATAATGGGTGGATGGATGAATGGATAATAGGTGGATGGATGAATGGATGGATGAATGGATAGATGATGGATAATAAATGGATGGACAAATGGATGGACAAATGGATGGATGGATAATGGGTGGATGGATGAATGGATAGATGGATGATAGATGGATGGATGAATTGATGGATGGATGATAGATGGATGATAAATGGATGGGTGGATGGATGGATGGATGGATGGATGAGCTGCAGCCCCCACATTTATGATTTAAAGGTGCTATGTGTAACTTTCTGTAGAGTGCAGAACTTAGAAAAATTTTCAACAGGCAAAGCATTCTGATCCCTCCCCCTCAGAGCCATATATGGCTCTGAGGGGGAGGCTCTGCTGAGATTCAAATTCAAGCTCTGTTTTTATTGGCTGATTCAAATTCAAACTCTGTTTTTATTGGCTGTCATTGTCCTGGTCACTCTGTGTTTTTAGTGTTTTTATAAATGCTGATAGAGAAGCAAGGGGACTATAGTTTTTTTCAGAGATTACTTTGTCTAACATCAGTTTGTCAGTAGATAGTGACAGAGTGAAGAAATATGTTAAAAATATATTGTTTGAAAAGTTACAGACTACATTACAATCTTACATACCCCAGCTTTAATGTTCTGGAGTTCACTTCAGACCACAAAGACTGATTTGAACATTTTTATGATTTATTTCATCATTAGAGGGAGTTTACACCTGGACCAGTTTTCTAGTGGGTTTACACCTGGACCAGTTTTCTAGTGGGTTTACACCTGGACCAGTTTTCTAGTGGGTTTACACCTGGACCAGTTTTCTAGTGGGTTTACACCTGGACCAGTTTTCTAGTGGGTTTACACCTGGACCAGTTTTCTAGTGGGTTTACACCTGGACCAGTTTTCTAGTGGGTTTACACCTGGACCAGTTTTCTAGTGGGTTTACACCTGGACCAGTTTTCTAGTGGGTTTACACCTGGACCAGTTTTCTAGTGGGTTTACACCTGGACCAGTTTTCTAGTGGGTTTACACCTGGACCAGTTTTCTAGTGGGTTTACACCTGGACCAGTTTTCTAGTGGGTTTACACCTGGACCAGTTTTCTAGTGGGTTTACACCTGGACCAGTTTTCTAGTGGGTTTACACCTGGACCAGTTTTCTAGTGGGTTTACACCTGGACAAGTTTTCTAGTGGGTTTACACCTGGACCTGGGGCCTCATGTATCAACCATGCGTGCGCACAAAAACATTGCGCACGTCACTTTCCACGCAAAGTGGCGTATGTATCAAATCTGATATGAACGGGAATACCTGCGCATTCCACGTACAAATTCACGGATGCTCCCCTGCTTGCGTACGCACGTTTCTGTGGTTATATTTCCTTTGGCGACACTTACAGGTGCCGCTGTGAAACTGAAGCCCCACAATCTGTGGTTGACTTTAAGAGCGGCTTGAAGACCTTTCTTTTCAACCGAGCATACTTTACTCCTCATGATTCTACTTTTGATCTTAGTTGATACTGTTGTTGATTTTAATTGTTTTATTATTTGTCTTATTGACATTCAAATATGTTGCACCTTGTAGCACTTTGAGATTTCCATTAATGAAAAGTGCGTTATAAATTGAATTCATAATTATTATTAATATTATTATTATTATTAACTGTTCATGATGTGAAAATGATTAATATTCCCTCCAAACACACGATTAACAAGTATTACATCCACATGACGCAGTGAAATAAAGCACGCGCAAAGTTGTGCCAAAAATAAATTTAACAGGAACGGATTCATTCAGCCTTACTGGAGGTTATGATAAATAGTGTAACACGCAGAGCATTTATTTAGAAACAGCTATAATTTTCCGATCTAGGATATGGCTTATCAGCCGTTTTCAGAAATAATAATTTTTCAGTTTGGCACTGCTGCGCTCTGGGGAGCCGTGCATCACGCGTGCATACAGAAGCAGCGGTCAAACTGTTCCCGAGCTATGAGGGAGCTGCAGGTCGATCGGGACTGCAGTCCAGTCCACACAAAGCCGGATCATGTCCAATAGAATGGTCTCATCCATATGTTTCCAAAGGCTGAGTGGTCGCGCTTTGGAGCGCGCGCGCACCCTCACCGGTGTCGACACGGCAGCTGGAGGTGTTTCATTATCTGCGTTTATTGTAGATTCCCCCAAAATGACACGTGAAAGTACACCTTGTTATATAACTTGTAGGAGAGTAAAAGCTTCACAGACAGACTGCGCACAGGGCTGCGGAGGGAGCAGCGTCTGGAGACGCCAACATCACGTCATGTCATGAAATGTCTCCACCAAGACGCACAGACTCGTTTCTTCACATCATCTACATAAACAAAGATCTATGTTCTAGCAAACATCCAAGTAAGTTCCTCTGTGTTTACAGTAATTATGGTAATAAACTCGTGCGCAAAGTTAATATTTCCACACAGAATGAATGAATGAGCCGGTTCGCGCACCACAGCAGGGTGCGCATACCGACACACAATCACTCGTTCTTTGCATGATGAACACATTTTATTACTATTCTTACTTAGGATGTTTGTCCTCACTCATATTATATTAAATTCATTATATTCCCGAATCTAGAAATCATTTCTGATCGCGCAGGGATCAAACAAACATGTCCTTCACACATGCAGGAAGTAATTTGCATCTGTTTAACATATGTAAATGAAGGCGTGTCAGGGGAGGTGTCTCACGTGCGCTCAGTTCCACGTCAATTGTGTTGTACATAAGGAATGTGCGTGGATTCAGGTGTACGCACAGTTTGATAATTCTGGATTTTTTTGTGCGTGGACACTTTTCTGGATTTGTCCGTACGTGACTTTTCAGTAAGAAATCTACGCAAGTCTTTGTACATGAGGCCCCAGGTTCCTGTTAGAGGCGAGCTCGTGTGCAGGAGATTGAGACGCCCTCCACGATTCTTCGACTACTTGGATAGAAAAAACTTTGGTGGCTTCAAATCTTCGTGACTAAAGAAAAGAATCAGACTTTTTGGAGACGTCCTCGTGACAGTCGGTTGTAGCGCTGGTGGCAACAGCCGTCAGTTTTTCTCCTCCTCTGGGTGGAAACGTGAACATGACTTGAACATGACTCTTGTGAGCATCATTTTATCTCCCTGAACTCCAAAGAAGCCGAAGTTCTTCCAGACACCGACCTTCGCTGCAGTAAACGGTCCGGCCGCCGCACTTCTGCATTTTAGAGCTCTCCTATTAGCAGGAATACATTGTTGACACTTTTAAATGGATTCAGAGTCGTTCGTTTCAACTTGAAGATGCAAGAAAAGCTGGGTGTACACCCCCACCCACCCCACAACATTTGTTTGGTGTCAGGCTAAAGTTTTGGACTGCGTCTGTGCAAAAATGATCTCATCAGGAGTCACCAGGGGCCTCATGTACAAAGACTTGCGTAGATTTCTTACTGAAAAGTAACGTACGGACAAATCCAGAAAAGTGTCCACGCACAAAAAAATCCAGATTTATCAAACTGTGCGTACACCGGAATCCACGCACATTCCTTATGTACAACACAATCAACGTGGAATTCAGCGCACATGAGAGAGTGGCCGACTCCGCCCTTGACACGCCTCCGTATGAATATGCAAAGTCATTCAAATATGCCATGCACGACAGGAATGTCGTCTCTGCTCCATTGCAAATCATGTCGGAACGTGGAAAAAAGAGGAACTTCACGGACTGTGAACAGAAATCACTTCTGAGTGAGGCAGAGAAGCACGGAAAAAGGCTTCATTCGGCACGCACAGTGCAAAACAAACCATCCACTTTTAAATAAGAAGTTGACCAAGCTGATCTAACATGCCTGTATAGCTTAGTGGCGAACGCGCCCGCCCTTCGTCCCAAAGGTCGTGAGATCGACTCCCGCTTGGTACAATGTTTTTTTTTTTCATTCCGGATTTAAAGACCACAGGAAAACTATTGAATGAAACAACAAGAAATAGAACAATACATGAAATGAAAGGAAGCAGACGATTTATTGTTTTGTAAATAGTTTTCATGTGTATTTCAATCTGGAACGAAAAAAAAAAGAAAAACGTTGTACCATGCGGGAGTCGATCTCACGACCTTTGGAACTAAAGGCAAGCGCTTTACCCACTGACCTAAACGTAGGCGTGTTAATACAGCTTGGTTAACTTCTTATTTAAAGAAATCACATCTCATTGTTGTCAATATCGTTGCCACTATTTGGCGCATGCTTTTATATCCACTCATCTAATTGCGTCCATGTGGATGTAATAATTGTTAATCATGTGTGTTTGGTGGGATTTATGATTGTTTTCACATCGTGGACACGGTTTCACAGATCACCTGTAAGTGTCGCCAAAGGAACAATAACCACAGAAACGTGCGTACGCCAACAGGGGAGCAGCCGTGGATTTGTACGTGGAAGCGCAGATATTCCCGTTCATATCAGATTTGATACATACGCCACTTTGCGTGGAAAGTGACGTGCGCAATGTTTTTGTGCGCACGCATGGTTGATACATGAGGCCCCAGGTTTTTTTCATTTAAAACCTCCTCTCTGCAAACCAGACTGAGCCTCCCTCCAACAACTTTCCCGCCATTTGAACAACCTGAGAGTGCACAGAGGGCCGAGAAACTGAAACTGAGGGAGGCGTCCTGAGGTGGCCTCGGGAAGCGTTAGCTGCGGCTCACCTGTGAAAAAGCTGAGGAGACAATTGTCGTTTTCACTTTTAAACGTGAGCCACCGCGTTCGTAGTTCGGACAGGACCGACGTCTCCACATGAGCAGAACTTAAATGTCTTTTTCTCGGATGTGGAGCAGAACTTTGGTTCCTGAGAGACCACTCGTCCTGCAGAGCAGCCTCATAGTTCCTCCGTCACAACTATTTTACCTTCGATGTTCTCTGACTTGGTAACGATTTATGTCTACAGGTTCGCTCAGCGAACTACAATACCCATGAGCCTTTGCTGCAGCACCAACCAGCGCAAAGGAATAAAGCAAATTCAGAATGCTTTGGTGTTTAATTTGCTAACACTTTAATAAACTTGCAGAATTGATCTGAAAGAAAAACTGTTTATGGAATTACAGATTTGTTTTGTGCCAATCACGTTGAGCTAAAATATTTTTTTCTAGTTCTGTTTTTATATTTTAATTAATTAAACTCAAAGTTAAATGGTGATGCAACAAATACCTTCTGTACTAGTTATTCTATTCATTGTTATATTTTAGTCTCGGCTTCACCCAGTAAATCCCAGAACAAACACAGTTACCAAGGCAGCTGCTGTAGCTTGTGGTCAGTGCCGTGGCCTCATAATCCTGAGGCTGCAGGTTCAAGCCCAGGATTTGTCAGGAAGGACATCCAGTGTAAAACAGTTACCAAACCGAGTTTGCGCACTGTGGCAGCCTCCCAACGAAGAGAGCAACCAAAAAGAAAAACACAATGAACACAATTTCCAGGTGCAAACATCTCAAGACACGTTCTAGAACAGGGGTCTGCAACCTGCGGCTCTTTGGTCCCTCTGCAGTGGCTCTTTCAAGCTTTGAACAAAACAAACATAAAACTGAATTTTATTGTTTGTTATACAAACAACAAGAAAGTACTAGTTTTAGCAGTTTTCCTGTCATTTCTTTTGAAAATACTCACTTTAACTTTTTTGCTTTATTTCTATACTTAATTATTTTTCCCACAATTGAAAAAAACCATGTAGGTCTGCATAGTTTATAGTTTTATATTATTTTTTACTATTTCACCCCTCTTTACAGGAATCTGGTATTTTCATTTGTCTTAAATTGTAAAAATATCAATAAATGTTAAAAATCATTAGATTTTTTAGCTTCATAATGTGGCCACAAATGTCTCCTCCAACAAACGTAAAGTGGCCCACGGGCCACCAGTTGATCATTACAGTTGTAGCAGGTTTTTGTGGCTCTGGACACATTTAGTGATTGAAGGTTTAAAAATGGCTCTTTTGATCATAAAGGTTGCAGACCCCTGTTATAGATGAACCAAATACAGGTAGTTCCCGGGTTACAACGGAGATCCGTTCCTGCGTCGCGTCGTAACTCGAAAATCGACGTAAGTTGGAAAATATGTCCAAACGGCACCTCATACGTACTGTACTGTATTTTACCAAGCACTTAGCCTATCCTAACACATTACCCTACATATTTATCTAAAAACACATACAGTACATTTGGAGCCATAATGAAGGAAAAAAATAGTTAATTTCTTATTGGGAGATGGTGAATTCTTCCTCCGTCTGTTAGCATATTAGCTCGTGCACCTCCAAGCTCTGCAGCTTCCTGCAGCTTCACGTGGTCCACAACGTTTACAGCAACGTCTGTTAGCATGTTAGCTCGTTGCTTAGCTGTAGCCTCTCTGCCTCGTAAACCTCAGCTCCAGTGCTTTAAGTGAGCTGGAACGCACCGGAACGCAATTCCACCACTTTCTAAAATTTAACCCTGAGAGTACCGGGACTTTTTTTTAAGAGTACAGTGCGTTCCAGAACTTATTTTCGTCTTCTCCACTTGAAAGACCCGTGGCAGACGGCATAATTTCCCCCTGACTGGATTTCAAGAAACAGCAATGCATCTGTCGACAATAAAACATCTTTGGTGGAGCGCGTCATTTTGGCCAATCACAACCTCAGGATAGACAGGGGGAGGAGACGACAGCAAAATCTGTAAAAAAACAAACAACAACTCTGCAACCATACCTGTCAAGTTTTGGATTTAAAAATAAGGGAAATTTTTTGCCGGGTACGCCGAGCCATCCCACTAGCCCAGGGATCTGCAACCTTTATGATCAAAAGAGCCATTTCTGCCCCTTTGTTCACTAAATTAAACGTTTCCGGAGCCACAATACCTGCTACAACTGGGATTCTCAACTGGTGGCCCACAGACCACTTTAAGTTTGTTAAAGGACAATTTTCTGACCTGTAGTTTTCTGGCCATTGTAAAGCTGAAAATATCTAATGATTTGTTGATATTTTTACATTTTAGACTAAAAAAGACCAGATTATCATAAAGAAGGAAAAATAATGTGATCTTTCCCAATTAAAAAATAAAATAATGAACTATGCAGGTCTAGGTAAATTATTTTAATTGTGGAAAAATTAAATATCCTACTTCGAATAAATAAAGTTAACTTATGTTTTACTCCTTCTATTAGTTCTAGTATTCACACATTTGCAAAGGAAATGACAGGAAAAACTGCTAAAACTAGCCCTTTTTGTTGTTATAAGAACAAATAAAATTCAGTTTAAAGTTAGTTTTGATCAAAGCTTGGAAGAGCCACTGCTGAGGGACCAAAGAGCCGCATGTGGCTCCAGAGCCGCAGGTTGCAGACCCCTGCAAAGTCCAGGACCCCTTACATTTTAAGACAGGTTTACAAGAAATCTAAAATAACTACCTATCAGCCTCTTTCAAACCAGTTATGTGATCACAATCTGACAGGCTTACCTTTGTGCTTGACGGATTTTTCATGCTGACGGACATCGTTCCTTCCCCCATGAGAGACACTAAAGTCGCAGTTACAAATCTTAAAAAACGCGTAATAAACTTTAGGAAAGTAAATTCGCTGTCCCATTTTTCAACATATTTACACGAAGACTTAACTTTTTTGGCAGGGACGCGTCCTCTCTCGTTACTTCTCGTTACATCCATCTGTGTTTTTCCGGGTTTGTTCCCGCTGCCAGCAGTAACATCGCGAGAACTGCCACCGAGGCGACTGCAGGTGGCAGTTCTCGCGAGACTAGTGACAGAGGCACCGGAATGTGTGTTTTTTATATTTTTTTATAATATTATAATACGGGAGATTTCCGGGAAAATAATAATTTGGGATCACGACGGGAAAGAGGGGTAAAATACGGTAGTTTCCCAGCCAAAACGGGAGACTTGACAGATATGTCTGCAACGTGACTCGCGAGTTCAACAGAGCGCGAGGGAGGCGGAAGTAGAACAGACTGTGTTTTCAAAGGAAATTAAGTAAATTTTACAAATGAACGACGCAGAGAAAACTGTTCGACCCAACTCCTCCAACGTGTGGGAGCTCTTGAAGCTTCACAAAGATTAAAAAAACTGCAACATGCAGTTTTAAAATTGACGACACAAGAGAACCCCGCTGATGAAAACATGACGGAGTCGTAAACTAACAAACTTCACCACGGTGTGTATCACTAAATCAGAAAACTGTAAAAAGCCCCTCCTAAATTCACTGTTGGTGGTTATTAAAATGTCACCTGTTCATTGGGTAAAGTTAATATTTTTATACATGCAGTTGAGTGTCACCATTGTTTAGTAAAATGGCATGTTGTGTTACAAATAAAACTAAATAAAAATTAACAAATTAAAAGTCAATTGCACCCCTAAAGCCACTGTGATAAAGTGTCACATTAATTTAATTATCTTAGCCACAGGAGTGAGTTTAAAAACAGGATGATGTCTATATGAACTAGTTGAATGAGGTGTCTCTAAAATATCCTGATGCATGATCAATAATAATTTAAACAATTTATAAATCTGTCCACAGGACCTGATTTTATTTTGTTAGATGTCTCTAAAATAGTTATTGAATCAAGTGTTTACATGTAGGTAAACATAGATGTTTAACAACTTGTTAAAATGCACCAGAATGCAGGAAGTGGCATCTACTTCATTCAAAAATTTCTGGCAAAACATCTTCACCAGCATATTTAAGAAATGAGTTTTTACTGTTGGTAAGTAAGTTTTATTTATATATGCTGGTGAAGATTCTCAGTCGTCCAGGACATGATAAATCAAAAAGGCGTTCAATACAAGATCAACTGGACTTTATTTGTAACAGAAAACGTTTCGACTCCCATCCGGGAGGCTTTCTCAATTGAGAAAGCCTCCCGGATGGGAGTCGAAACGATTTCTGTTACAAATAAAGTCCAGTTGATCTTGTATTGAACGCCTTTTTGTTTTATTTATATAGCACATTTCACAGACATGAGAGTCACAAAGTGCTTTACAAAAGGAAAAATAAAATCATAAAATCACAGAAGTACTACACAAAAAGGTAAAACATAACAAACTCTAAAATCAATATACAAAATTAACCAAAAGCCTGTCTGAAGAGATAAGTCTTAAGTTTTTTAATG
Organism: Garcialebias charrua; assembly: GCA_038048925.1. Lineage (NCBI taxonomy): Eukaryota > Metazoa > Chordata > Actinopteri > Cyprinodontiformes > Rivulidae > Garcialebias > Garcialebias charrua. Next base: position 4,186 of record JBBPBX010011026.1, on the reverse strand, counting down.
CATCTGTTGACTCGGAGCAGCGCATTGTTAGCAAAATGTTCTGCTGTATTTGACTTGCTGCTGTTGTTGGTTGTTGATTTTTTGGTTGACACAATCTTTCCTATTTATGTCCTCATTAAATCAGGTTAGTAAATGACTTTTACCTGAAGCATGTTAAAAAATTACAAAATCTTTCGGGGGGGGGGGGGGGTTGGCGCAACGTTTGTCACCTTTTTCATCCCTTCTGAGTTTGCAGGTATGCATATTATTATGACATTAGGGAGAGTACCGGCACTTATTTTTTTCCACTTAAAGCACTGCTCAGCTCCAAACAATAAGGTCTCTTGTACTTTTCCACACGCGGTCCAGAGTTTTAGAGTAAGGTCTGTTAGCATATTAGCCCCTCCTAACCTCCTCTGCTCTGGTCTGCCTGTCCAAACAGTTGGTTTCCACTGAGTACTCTCCTCCCTCCCTCCTGCCTACTCTCCCCCCTCCTTCCTGTAAATTTCCGCTGAGTTTCGGTACCTTATTTTTTGGTGTAAAGGTGCATAAACCGCGTAACTCGAACATTGCTTTTCAATGGGAGGGCGTTCGTAATCACGAAACGTCGTAAGTCGAGGCCGTCGTAAGTCGAGGCCGCCATAAGTCGAGGACTACCTGTATCTCTAAACTTTGATAGTTGAAATAGATTTTATTAAAAGTTGTAGTCTACTTTGCATTCACACACAAACACAATTTGTCTTCTGCATTTAACGCGTCGCACACGTGAGACACAGGTGGAGCAGCGGGCAGCAGGTAGGGATTAGGTGTCTTGTTCGTGGGCACGGCAACTTGTGGGCATGTCAGAGAATCGAGCCTGTGACTTTCTGGTCCTAAGACGACTGTCCTACCGCTGCACCACCGTCACCTTCATCAGTCATCATCCCTGTGAATGTCACACATGTTGTTTGTCTCTTTACGTCTTGAAATATTTAAATAATCCAGTTAAAAATGTTCTCTCAAACAGGACATCCCTCGTGTCAAACTAAGCTCTGCCCTGTCCTCTTTAAATGTCTTCAGTCCGTCATGAGGACAGGGGGGCTTCTAGTTTTGTTTGCTCCAGCTTCCAGCTCGTCCCTTGGGGCTCATAACGAGGTTAAGAGGAGTCCAGACTCTCAGGACCCGGTCAGATAGAGAGGTCTAGGTCTGACCTGACCATTCAGAGGTTGTACCACCACCATTCTTTTTATTCTGTGCCCCACTTTTTACAGCATCAAAACCGTTTCCCTGCCGTCCTTCTAACTAAGCATCCCGCTAGCAAACGTTTTCCCGAATCCGTCCAACCCAGATGATTCCATCCCGTCCAGACTCTGGGCGAGGACACCAAACAGGCAGGGGCTAATTTTACACAGCTGAAGCCTCAGGGGAGATTATTAAGAGCTGTTATTTAAAGCAGCTGCTAAGCGAGCGACCTGTGGGTCGTTTATCAGACGGATATTAGAGACAAGCGGGACCACGGCAGATAGGAACGGCTCTGTGGACCGAGATACCAGGACAAGAAGTGCAACAAATCTAATTTGTTGGGGGTTTAGCTGAAACCTCACGGCGCTTCAAGATGAAGATAAGATAGAGGGTGGTTTATTGTCCCGAAGGGAGACTCGTCTTTGTCTCCGAGCTGCTGCAGAGGCTTGTAGAGTCCCAGGAGAAAGACAGTTCACCTTCTTTCTGACCCGTTGTGCTGTAGATCAGCTGATGGGTTCTGGATCATGGTCCTGTTGGACACAGTTTGGTCAAGCTTTCAGCTGTTGGACTCCAGAACCCTTTGGTCTACAGAGGAGTTCCTGATCCACTTAGTGACTGACAGGACCCCAAACCATCAATCCTCCACCACCATGCTTTCTATGGAAGCAAGAATGTCCCATATTTCAAATTAAAATGGATTAATAGAAATGCTTTTTAGTTTCAAAATAAAGCTGCACATTTTGACCCATAAATAAAATTTTAAATGAATAATCCAAACTGCATTTTCATTTTCTTCTTCAAGACTGCTCAATTTGTAAATTAATTAAAATGATAAATAAAATAATGTTTAACATTTAATTTTCAAAATATGTCCTAGCAAAAAGTGACCAAAATTCATTTTGAAATGTCAAATTTGAAAATTAAAATGAAATAGCAGAAATGCTTTTTCATTTCAAAGTCAAGCTGCATGTTTTGACTCATAAAAAAAAATATATATATTTTTTTCATTTTCTACATCAAGACTGCTCATTGTGTAAATTAATTAAAATGATAAATAAAATAACGTTAAATGAATTTAGGTCACTTTTTACTAGGACATATTTTGAAAATTAAATGTTAAACGTTATTTTGTTCATCATTTTAATTAATTTACAAATTGAGCAGTCTTGAAGAAGAAAATGAAAATGCAGTTTGGATTATTCATTTTAAATTTTATTTATGAGTCAAAACATGCAGCTTTATTTTGAAACTAAAAAGCATTTCTATTAATCCATTTTAATTTGAAATAAGGAATATTCCTGCTTCCATAGCTTACAGCTAGGAGGAGCTGTTTGCTGCAGTGCATTCTGGGTAAACATCTCCACTTTAGTCTGGATTTGTTTAGCTATCATCCTTGTGGTTAATTATTTTTTTAACTGAATACATCAACTGTCTCACTAAGTTCTGAAACGTGTTGTTTAGTCGTGGAACGGAGCAGTCGCTCAGACCAGATTCACTGAGAACACATTTCCAAAGTGTTCCTGCCATTAGAGTCAAATATTTTACACGCGGTTTATGAATCCAAACACATCTAACGCATTTTCTTTCCATTCTTTTCTTTTCAGACAGTGAGATCGTTCCCCCTGACTGCCTGCGCCCACGCTCCTTCACCACCGTGCGCTCCTCCTCTCTGCGGCGCGAGGCGGACGACTCCCGCCTGTCCGTCAGCCTGTGTGACCTGAACCTGCAGCAGGAGGATGGAGGCCCCGCCCACAGCCACTCCCACCGCCACACCCTCCACCTGGCCTCGGCCTCGTCCACCTGCCCCATCCCCCAGAACTCCCTGAACTCGCAGCAGTCCTCCCTGCTGCCGTCCGCCCTGGACAGCGACCTGCACTTCCACCAGCTGCGCGGCGCTCACATCAAGACGCTGGACGAGCAGACGGTGGCGCGCTCCGAGCATGCGCGAGAGGAGCGCACGCTGGTCTTCACCAACCGGCCCCTGCGCACCGGAGAGACCGTCTTCATCAAGATCACCAAGTCCAGCCCGGCGCGTTCGGGCTCACTGTCGTATGGCGTGACGTCCTGCGACCCGGCTGTCCTACGACCCAGCGACCTGCCCTACAACCCGGAGGCTCTGGTGGACCGGAAGGAGTTCTGGGCCGTGTGCCGGGTGCCGACACCGCTGCAGAGCAGCGACATCCTGGGCTTTCTGGTCAACCAGGAGGGTGAGGTCATCCTCAGCCACAACGGCACCAACGTGGGCATGCAGGTGTGCGTGGACAACTCCCGCCCACTCTGGATGTTCTTCGGCCTGCATGGAGCTGTGACGCAGCTGAGGATTCTGGGTAAGTTCTGTAAGCAGCACATGGACCCGAAGGCGAGAAAATAAAAAAGTGATACATCAACTTTAACCCTAACCAGAGGCACCCAAATACCTCAAGTACTACACAAATACAACCTCAGGTTAGGTTTATTGGTCATATGCTAAATCAACACAAGGTCAACAATGAAAACAATGAAAGTCAGTGAACAGACCACAGTCAGTGAGGATCCACAACTTCTCCTCCTCCACCATAACCCTCAGCACTGGCTCTCCGCAAGGATGTGTGTTGAGCCCTCTCCTGTTCACTCTGCTCACATATGATTGTAGCCACACATCCAGGCTGTCATATTGTAAAGTTTGCAGATGATACAGCGGTGGTGGGATGCATCACAAACAATGATGAGTCCAGCTACAGACAGGAGGTGGAACACCTGGAGAGCTGGTGCAAAGAGAATAACCTTCACATGAATGTGAAGAAGACAAAGGAGATGATTGTGGACTTCAGAAGGAACAAACACACCCACACCCCACTGAACATAAGTGGATCTGCAGTGGAAGTGGTCTCCAGCTACAAATACTTGGGTGTACACTTGAATGATAACCTCAGCTGGAGCAACAACACCACCAGCCTGATCAAGAAAGGTCATCAGAGACTCTACTTCCTCAGACGGCTGAGACGAG